>OZ010678.1:42136458-42381458 GCA_963932185.1 Troglohyphantes excavatus
TTTAAAATTGTTAAAATTAATTTTATTAAAAGCATTTAAAAAAAATTTGATATTTATGTGATGAAAGTACGATTTGTCACTGGTTCCGTGAAATTCTCTTTCTTTTGACACCTCATGTGTTAAGATCCGTTGCGTCTAAGGGAAGTAAAAGGGATTTTTACTACAGAAATAATATAAAGAATTCCAAATAATATATTTGATTCCACTTTACGAAAGTGTAGGGAGAATTTAACAATATTTTTTTCGGACAATCGAACTATATATTTTTTCAAACTGTCCGGTTAATTGAGAATTCCGGATAGTTAAATACCGGATAACAGGATATATTTTTTTCCTACAAGGACACATCCCCTTCCCAACAATTTTTTTTTCTCCAAATATATGAATTAAAACAGAAATCTTGTGGGAACATACATAAAAACAAATTAAAATACATAACAGTCGAATTGATAACCTATCACCTATTGACACGTTTGATTGACTCGCTTTCCAATCGGTTAAAAATAATATTTTAACATGCCAATACAGCTAAATATTATACATCCATACCAATAACCAAAGCCCAACAATTTGCGGCCACCTGTAATATATATCCCATACAAATCAACATACCTTTTCATTGGCAATTACCTACAATTTCAATATCACAATGGTGTAGTAATTGCTTGTTTCCAAGCCCATTGTGCCCACGTTTAATTATTACTACAACCAGATTCAACCAGTTCATTGACAAAGCTTTTACCATGATATAATTTGTTTGGGGTTATGGTACCGAACTCCCAACCCTTTGTTGAGTTTGGGCGATACCAATTATGGCCTTCTATTATATTGCGGACCTCTGTGAGTTTCGGACTTGGATATTCTAATGACCATATCCTTTGTATAAATGTTCGTTATTAGTGGAGTCCATAGTGGGAATGGAGAATCAGGGTTAGTGAAGTTCATAGTGGGAGTGTGGAATCAGGGATTATTTGCATAGCCCCCCCCCCCCCCCCCCTTACGAAAAAAATTCTTATCTAATATCTCTCTATTTTAAAAAAAAGTAAGCCCTAGGGGGAAAAAGTAAGTCCTAGGGGGAATTTTCAGTTCTTTCAATGCTATTCAGATCGTGTCTCAAAATGTAAAAGTCCTAAAATTACGAAATTAAGTGAATTTGTTAAGAAATGTTTAATAAATAAGAAGAATATATTTTTGTTTCAATACTGTTATTAGTTTATAAGTTATTTAATATTAAAGTAGTCGTTGATAAAATTTCGCTTACAAGTAATTTTGTCCGTCGAGTTTCTGAAACACTATTAAGAGGAGAGATCCAATTTTTTTAGGGAGTGTACAAATAGGTTTGAACTGGAAATCCAAGTAAGCATTTTTTTAAATTCAAATTAGTTTTGGATTTATAAGTTTTTTAAACATTTAAACACGCTCCACTTTTTGAAGTTTTTTCACCCTCATTTTTGAAACGTGATTTCTAAATTGCTATAAGTCATTTAAAAATACATATTCTATTATTCAAAAAAATATATTAATGTTCGCTAAAAATTCCTCTTTCTGATGTTATAAAGATTATATTCCTATCTTTACAATTAAATTAGATATAGTCAATTAAGATAGGTATAAAAAGTAGCGAAGAAGGATAAAAATGTCGGATATTTCGAGAAAATTTTAATTTGCGACTTTTTGTCTCATTGTTCCGCTTGCATCTCAGAAAGTAAATGTCCTAAAATTATGAAATTATGCCAGTTTATTAAGAAATGTTTGGGTAATAAGATGAATATTTTTGTTTTTCAATACAATCAGTATATTAGACGTTATTTTATGTTAAAGTCATGATTTTAGAAAATTTTGAAAACAATTCATACATTTTTGTATACTTGTCTTCCAATTTTCAACAAAAAAATAAATAAAAAATTAGGGGTATAGATTAAACTATTGGCTACAAATGATCCAGAGCATTTGTGAAATTTCGATTTAGTTTTGTAGTTATAAATTTTTAAATAATTGACGAAATGTCTGAAATAATCGTCAATTTTACGCGTAAAATTTTAAGGGATAAATTAAAACTGCTCTAAGTAGTTAAAAACTATACTTTTTTCCCGTTAAAAAAAATATAGTTATATTCGTAAAATCTTCCTTTCTTGAATGGTATCAATACTGAAAGTCTATCTTAAAAAATAAATTAGATGTAACTATTTATGTGAAGTACTATAATTATTATTAAAAGATATTTCGGAGCAAAATGCCAACATGTATGTAAATCTAAATCCTGTAGCTTAATTAACCACGTTAATTAACCAAACCAAACGTTCAGCTTCGACCAAACATAAATAAATTATTTCAGAAATGTGGAGTAAAGGTCCTTGAAATACTCTGTAACAAATGTGCTTTGTCCTATTCATTTTTAAAAGCGTCGAAAAAAGTTATGGCTTTTCAAATAGATATGTCGTCGCCTACTTCACAAGTGGGGAATATATTTTAACGGGGAATTATTATTAGCGCCAATTCTCAATAATCTTACTTTATATAAATAACAGTTGGCGAATTAGGCTTATTTAAGATTGGCGCGTTTATGCTGCTGTTTGTTTACATATGTTTCGGTTTTCAATGAGTAGAAACAATTGCGTCGAAGCAGTTCTACAGTTGAGTTTTTCCAGTTATCAGGCCCACCAGAGAGTTGTAATATTAAGTAGAGAGCGCCTTCACTACCAGACTCTCGTAAGGCCGCGGTGTCAACATTGAAAAGAAAAACCAACATCACGTGGTTATAACGCTGCCACATTTGGCGTTCAGACATCTGCAGGAGTTCCAAATTTGGTGCACTTTCTTCTTTTTGGTGATAAAGCGTTCTGTCCATATTCAACTTCTTAACATATACGTAGGTATTTACTTATTTTCAAACAATTTGCGCTAAATATTTCCTCTTCATTAACGAAACGAAAATATAAATTTCTTTGTGTTCAATACTCGAAAAAACGAAACTCTTTATAAAAACGTAACGCAATTATTTCAAAAGTACAAAGTAAGAAAAATCTCCTTAATATATCTGTTAAACTCCCATAAATTGTGCCACTCGTTCAAAAAAACGATATTTAAATACAAAATTAAACACAAAACCATATTTACAATACTTCGATCTCGTTTAGTTCTTAAAGTCGCCAAGGCCTGCGAAGTAATATTGGCGCATAAATGAATTGGCATTTACACCTATCACGTGGTTTCAATGATGGACACACGGAAATCAGCATTTTTATTCCTCTATTTGTATCATTACTCTACGAGGCCCACCACAACGGCGCAACGTCTGTGTGTGTGGGGGGGGGGGGGGGGGGGGGGGCTGTAAACTTGAAACCTTAAAAGTTGGGGATTTCGAGTTTTAAAAATCCCTGAGTTGGGAAAATTTATGCCTCAAGAAAATTAATATTATTAGCAAATGAAAGCGATGGAAGACTAGAAATTGCCCTGCTTGTATTAAGATGAAACTTAAATTAGACCTCAAAACAGAACACTGCATTGGAACATGCGTGCAATAAATCAATACTTTCGAGATAACTGTTTAATATAACCTATAAAAAAGCTGACAAATGTCTATAAGTTGGAACTGGGAATTTTTTTAGCACTGTTGCGTTGTGAATTTCGAATCGTTAAGTGTGGTCTGGTTAAATAAAGTCGCACTAGAGCTGCACATTGAACTACTGGCTTGGTTCGAACAAAGCGCCCTTGATTGGTTATTGGTACTTATTTACTTACTACATCAAGGACGCTTTGGTTCGAGGCCTTTCTGAAAGAATAGACCCGGGAACGATGTCTCATATTTTTAACAATGGTCAGGTAACGAGGACAACACTAGAGCTGGTACCCGACGTCCTTAAGTTAGGAATTTTGAATCGTTCACGTTCGGAATTTCGGATCGTTAAGTTGGGAAATTTCTTGTCTCAACATCCCAAAAATAAATTTGTGTGACGACACTGCCAGTAATAATTTATATAACTAAAAAAAGTATTGTTGTTAGGACACATTGTCATTGTCTACAGTGTATGAAGCCGGTATTGTTTGCGAAGCAAACTAAAGAGGATTGCGTAGTAATCCTCCGGGGGTTGGCGAAGCGTTAGCGGAGCAAGGGCGGAGCCCCCTAGTATTTTAAAAAAATCTAAAAAATTAAAAAACGTTACACATTAATTCTAATAAAAGAGATTAACTGTAATTTAGTTATTGTATTAATATATCATTCATTTGTAATTAACTCATTAGTTTTTATAGTACAACTCCGATTATCCGAACTCTTGTTATCCGGATCAAACAAACCTAATCGTCAATTATCCGGATTTGGATTGCTTTGAGAAAAAAAAATAGGAAATCCCCTCAAAATCCACATTTTAAAAGTTTCTTGTCGGTGAAGGATATTGTTTTGAACAGTCATTAAATGACATACTAAGGCAAAAATCAATTGATTTGTTTTTGTTAAGAATAACCTTTTTCGTGAATTATCCGTACATTCGGTTATCCGGTTATCCAGATATTCGGATATTCGGTTATCCGTATACCCGGATATATGATTATCCGGATATCCGATTATCTGGTCACTGTACAGAGCTAGTGCGACGTTGATTAACCAAACCAAACCGATTATCTGGTTATCCGATTACTCGGATATTCGATTATCCGTATATCCGGATATATGATTATCCGATTATCTGGTCACTGTGCAGCTCGAGTGCGACGTTAATTAACCAAACCAAAGCAAACCGATTATCTGGTTATCCGATTACCCGGATATTCGATTATCCGAGTGTTTGATTATCCGGATGGAATCTTTTCCCAATGGATCCGGATAACTGGAGTCCTGCTGTAATGAGTATCGACCATTTCATACTTTGGATTTACACGATATAAAACTTTTTATACGTTTTTTACTCATTTTTGTGTACATGTCTTTTTCGAAAATGAAACTTACAAAACCATGATAAGCATCGAATGTACTCAGAAATGAGTGCATTTTACTTATTTTTGAATGCCTATTATTAATAGTCTAACATAACGTCTTATCTCTTCAGGTGGTATCCTCCTCCCCCTCAACCACCGACAGAAGGTGAGCCACGGGGGCACGCTGGCCATCCAAAGCGTCCAGCGGGCTTCGGACGAAGGAGACTACAGCTGCGTCGTACGCAGCGTCGACGGAGAGACGGCCACAGGAGCCACGTCGGTCTCTGTTGTCGGTAGGTACCATATTTAAAACGACCAGTATCGATACAACGACTCTTTCGTTTTAACAACCACCACCCAGTGCCGTCCCACAAAAAAAAATTGTTGAAACAAGAAATTTCAACTCTTAAAAATATGAAATTCCCAACTTAAAAATATGAAATTTCTAACTTAACGATATTCGAAATTAACAACTTAAAAATATGAAATTCCCAACTTAACGATATTCTAAATTCCTAACTTAAATATATAAAATTCCCAACTTAACGATATTCGAAATTCCAAACTTAACGATATTCGAAATTCCCAACTTAACGATATTCGAAATTCCCAACTTAAAAATATGAAATTCCCAACTTAAAAATATGAAATTCCCAACTTAAAAATATGAAATTCCCAACATAACGGTATTCGAAATTCCCAACATAACGGTATTCGAAATTCCCAACTTAAAAATATGAAATTCCCAACTTAACGATTTTCGAAATTCCCAACTTAAAAATATGAAATTCCCAACTTAACGATATTCGAAATTCCCAACTTAAAAATATGAAATTCCCAACTTAACGATATTCGAAATTCCCAACTTAACGATATTCGACATTCCCAACTTAACGATATTCGAAATTCCCAACTTAAAAATATAAAATTCCCAACTTAACGATTTTCGAAATTCCCAACTTAACTATATTCGAAATTCCCAACTTAAAAATACGAAATTCCCAACTTAACTGTATTCGAAATTCCCAACTTAACGGTATTCGAAATTCCCAACTTAAAAATATGAAATTCCCAACATAACGATATTCGAAATTCCCAACTTAAAAATATGAAAATCCCAACTTAACGATTTTCGAAATTCCCTACTTAACTATATTCGAAATTCCCACTTCAACGGTACTGAATATCCCTAATTCCAACTTATCGACATTTTTTATTCTTTTTTTCATTAGGTAACATTAACCCTTTTGCACTTCGATATCGCCTCTCAGGCGCCAACGTAATGACCAGTTCTTTTGTTTCCCTGTTCTTTAAAATAAACGAGAACAGCTTGATCTTGTGTTTAGAACATCAATTTTTTTCAACTTGTTCGCTTGCAAATACAAAACAGATTAGGATTTTTTTCCCTTTATGAGTATAAAAAAAAATATGTGGAATAGAACGTAAAGAGGAATAACTGTTCCATAGAAAGAACACAAATCGCAAAGTGTTCTTGGAGTGCAAAGGGTTAAACAGTTCTCTTACAAACATTGATTTGTTGCACGCATGTTCCAATGCAGTGTTCGCTCTGAGGTCTAATTTAAATGTAATCTTACAAGTTGGGCAATTCCTAATCTTCCCTCGCTTTCGTTTGCTAATAATATTAATTTTCTTCAAGCATAAATTTTATCAATTCGGGGATTTTTAAAACTTGCAATTCCCAACTCCCCTCCCCCTTTTTTTTTATTCGTTATATCGACGTTTTATCATAACGACCAATAGTTATCGTTAAACATATGCGTTAAATCTTTAACTATTTCCAAAAGGTAATTTCTCAGTTAGGATGCTACATAAGCTGCAGCCTAGCGGCCTGCAACACACGTAAAAAAACCAGTAAACTTACGGAACAAACATTTGGCAGAATTTGGCAAATATTGGCAAATGCAATCCAAATCCTAATGAAATTAGTGTACCACGTTCTTTTTTATGATGGAGAATTTTTTTTATTTTTCTGAATTGATTTTTATAATGTAATTTGTTGTCGTTTATTATATTAACGGAGGCCATAAACCAAATTATATTTCTCCGGTATTAAAGTGAAGACCTGTTGTTTAAAATGGTATATGCATGTGTAAATTTATAATGTAAATATACCTTATTACTTTTATGTTCTTAAAAATAAAATTGTGATAATTACAATGGCATTTTTTAAAACTTTTTTTAGATATCAATTGTTATTTTCATTACATTTTTATTTTGTCTAAGGCCATTTGAGGTTAATACAGGGGGTGGGAGGGGGGAGGAAAGGTACTTAACATGAGTACCTGAACCTACTCGTTTTTATTTGAGTACAATTGCATCATAAATGAGCGATGACGTACTCAAATTTAAGCAATCGTACTTTCTCAGAAATGAGCAGTGTGATTTAATATTGCTACTGTCAGCTTCTGTTCAAGCCATCTTAACAAAGCGACCTGACAAACTTAAAATAGTTGTACAGAAGATGGTTCTCCACGTTATTGGACGTCGATTGCTTAAATGGAAACTGAGTTATTACAACTCATTTATCTAACTTCCCGTTCTTTTGGTACACCTTTTTAACATTTCTTCTGTTTATAACTTCTTCACGTCGCCCTAGTAGTACAACGGATAAGATACTGGTCTGTAGCGCTTGAGGGTATGGGTTCGATTCCCGGAAAGTCTTGGTTGTAATTGCCGATATTTATTGAAAGGGATTTATGAAGATGGCCTATGTAAGCAAGCAACTGCTCATTTTTTTCATTTTACTCAATTTTGAGTACATGTCTTTTTTAAAAATGAAACTTACATATTCGAAGCTATGATAAGCATCGAATGTACTCAAACATGAGTGCATTTTACTTGTTTTTGAGTACCTACTTTTAAAAGTGTGGCATTGGTCCTGCTGGCAGGACCTTCCAGCATGGATCCTTCATAGTAGAGAGAACATAACGCTATAATCTCGCTAACATCAAAGTGAGGCCAACACGTATGGCCTCAGACACGTGGTTAATTACGTCATTCCATTCATAAATTTTTACTGTTACACATCCCAGCAAAAAAAGTCAGCATAAAACCTTCATCAAAATATTGAAATTGAAGGTATTTTTGAAGATCTATAAAATTAAAGGTTTTTGTTTCAATGTCAACTGCAAAAAACCTTCATTAAAACCTCCAAAAAACCTTCAATGTTTAATCACGAAGGGAAAATGCAGATATTTTAAAGGTTTTATGCATGAAGATTAAAAACTTCAAAAAAAAACTGCAGTTTTTTGTTTCAATGTCCTTCAAACAACCTTCAATTTGACAATTTTGATGAAAGTTTCATGCTGACTTTTTTTGCTGGGATTTCCCAATTCATCAGCCAATCGCGAGCACTGTTTAATTCATAATTTTGAAAAGAAGTCACGTGTCTGAGGCCATTCGGTCTGAGATGTTGGTTTCACGATTATGACGTCATATTTGCTCTACTACAGTCCATTCATGCTCGAAGGGCAGGACTTTGACCGTTCATTAAAGCAAAAAATGTTCTTGCCCCCGTACAGTAACGCTTCATAAAAAACATTTAGTTGCTAGTCAAAAAATCTTGCCCCATCACCTTTTAACTGTTTCCTTGGTTGATTTTATCTTCCTGCACCGTTGCCACCGAAAACACCTTATACAACACACAACCCTGTCCTGAAACTCATAACCATTTAAGACGAAAACCTACATCCATCGCGCCATTCAACAAACGACCATTGCAATCTGAAATGATGCATTACTTCCCTTCAGACTAGGGGGATGTGGTATTTGCGTTATTTTTTAAGAACAGTTGTTCGCTGTCCCTGTTCTTTTCTTTAAAGAACTGTTCTTTAACCTGTTCTTTTTTAAATAACTGCTCTTTAAACTTCTTTTTTCAAGAATTTATATTTAACCCTATGAGTACTGAATTATTTGAAGATTTTTTTATGCCCATGGCACGGATTTGATGAGGTTCAATTGATTCCATTCTTGACCGACCCTACAACAAATTTTTTGCGATCAACGCCCACTGGCGTGGGTGCCGGAAACAAAAACTTCTGCTTCTTAAATTCAGATGACGAGTCAGACTCGTCCACCGTCACTTCGCCCAAGTAGGCAGATGACAAGTCTCACTCGTCAAATGTACCCAAAGGGTTGTTCTTTTTTAAAAAACTATTCTTTAATCTCTTCTTTATTAAATAACTGCGTTTTAACGTCTTCTTCTTGTTTAACCTTTCGCACTCCAAGAACACTTTGCGATTTGTGTTCTTTCTATGGAACAGTTATTCCTCTTTACGTTCTTTTCCACAGATTTTTTATACTCATAAAGGAAAAAAAAAATCCTGATCTGTTTTGTATTTGCAAGAGAACAAGTTGAAAAAAAGTTCGATGTTCTAAACACAATATCCTGCCGCTCTCGTTTATTTTAAAGAACAGAGAACCGAAAGAACTGGTCGTTATGTTGGTGCCTGAGAGGCGCCTTCGGAGTGCAAAACGTTAACCTGTTCTTTTTTTTAAATAACTGCTCCTTAACCTCTTCTTTTTTAAAGAACTGATCTTTAAACTTCTTTTTTGAAGAACTTATTCGTATATTTAAACTGTTCTTTTTTAACCCTTTGCACTCCAAGAACTCTTTGCGTTTTCCGTTCTTTCTACGGAACAGTTATTAATCTTTATGTTCTTTACTCTAGAATTTGTTATGATTATAGAAAAAAAGAAACATAATCTGTTTTGGATCTGCAAAAGAGCGAGTTGAAAAAAATATAGAAGTTTTTTAAACACAAGATCATGTTGTTCTCGTTTATTTTAAAGAACAGGGAACCAAAAGAACAAGTCGTTATGTTGTCGCCTGAGCGGCGCCAATGGAGTGCAAAGGGTTAATCTCTTCATTTTTAAATGACTGATATTTAAACTTCTTATTTGAAGAACTTACTAGTATATTTAAACTGTTCTTTTTTTAAAAACTATTCTTTAATCTCTTCTTATTTAAAAAACTGCTTTTTAACCTCTTTTGTTTAAAAACGTCAGGACATTGGACCCAGATCAGATTTATCGTGCACTAGTCCCGTATACACGTCAGTATAATTTGTTGGATGTTGTGGCCGACTTTCTAATATTTTTGTCGCCAAACTGGCAACCCTCCGATCGCAAAATCATTACTCTTTTACTTTGTCGAGTCCATTAGTCGAGTTCGAACTAGCAATCCTCTTATTACTACCCGAACGCCTTCATCCACTGGATAGCTGGGGGGCTCTGCTCATTTTCAAAGAACAGGTGAAAAAGAACAGGTCGTTCTTTATTTCCACATCCCTACTTAAGACACTCTTTTTAAACCTCTGACCCACTCCCATCAAAACTTTCCCTTCTTTTTCAATGTAATAAGATGGAATCCCATGCAGGAAAGGTATGCATGAATAGGGGGCATGGCCATTCCGCCATAATAACGAGCATGAAGCATGAGAGGCCCAGGGCTTTTCCCATAAATCGCTTCCTTGCGGTCTTAAAATAGATATGGGGAAAGATATGGGCGGATGCAAACGACAATTTTTAGGCCTACGCGGGATATATATTGGGGTAATAATCTGGGCAACTTTGGATGGGTATCCGGTGTTATACAAGGGTTTTTGAGTTATAGGCCGAGATTTTGTAGTCGTAGGCATGAAATTTGTCTTTTTGGCGCTTTTTATAGGGGGCTAGGGATGTGTAAAGTCGTTTTATATTTTTGGTTTTTGGGTATGAAGTTGATGTTGAGTGTTTGGTCGAAGTTGGGTATGACGAATTTTATTTTTAACTATCTGTTTGACCTAGCAATCCATTAAAGAATATACCTTTGAAAAAAATTCGGATAAGCCAAGTCCCCGCTACCGTAAGGTTTAGTTCATGAATACTTTGCACGAGCGCCTACTCGGCCTGCTGCTTCTTCGGCCGAAATTTAACTCGTATCCCCCTCTCGTTACAAAGGATATAAGAATGGGTTAAGTGCCAACCTGATCCATGTATCATACTTTCCTTTACACGATGGTATGTCATTAATTTCCATAGGATAATTTGCCCTGGAGTTATGGGACCGATAGTGAATACTACAGTGGAAGACGATTGTTGTCGCTCGCTTGGCATTGTTGCCGCATTTTTTAATTTATAGTAAGGTTAACATTGTAAAAGCTTGTGTTTTTTTTAAAGTATTTTATTTTAAAATGTATTTTTTTATATAACTCGTATTGTCATCAGAAAAATCCTAAGCAAAATTAACTCGTATTGTGATCACAAAAATTCCTGAGCAAAATTAACTCGTATTGTGATCCCAAAACTCCAGAGCTAAATTAACTCGTATTGTGATCACAAAAATCCGGAGGAAAATTAACTCGTATTGTGATCACAAAAATCCGGAACAAAATTAACTCGTATTGTAATCACAAAAATCCTGAGCAAAATTAACTCGTATTGTGATCACAAAAATCCGGAGAAAAATTAACTCGTATTGTGATCACAAAACTCCATAGCAAAATTAACTCGTATTGTGATCACAAAAATTCCTGAGCAAAATTAACTCGTATTGTGATTACAAAAATCCTGAGCAAAATTAACTCGTATTGTGATCGCAAAAATCCGGAGCAAAATTAACTCGTATTGTGATCACAAAAATTCCTGAGCAAAATTAACTCGTATTGTGATCACAAAAATCCTAAGGAAAATTAACTCGTATTGTGATCACAAAAATCCTGAGCAAAAATTAACTCGTATTGTAATCACAAAAATCCTGAGCAAAATTAACTCGTATTGTGATCACAAAAATCCGGAACAAAATTAACTCGTATTGTGATCACAAAATTCCGGAGCAAAATGTATAGAAATCGATCATCGTTGCATACTTTTATTTTAATGTTTTTAACTCACTTTAACCAAATAAAATAAAGATATGATTTTTCATAACTTAGTTTATAGGCTTAACTTAGTTATAGTTAGATACTGTCCGGTTATTGTAGGACAAAAAATTTCAAGCGTCGTGCCATTTTCTAGAATATGAAAACCTTATGATCCCGCTAGCCATCTGGACTATATCCGACGACGATGAGATATTTTACTGAACATAGAAAGCAGATTCCAGTAGGTTCAATCATTTACAAGTCTAAAAATTTCCAAGATATACCCATGGGGAAAAAACTTCTATACAGTCTTTGACATATAAAATATACCACAATTATATGATTTAAAAAACGCAGTGGTTCGGCCAGCCATCTGGATAATATTTTCGAAAAAGTGTTATTATACTGAGTAGAAATGCATTCAGACAACGTTATTTTAAACGCCATATCGTGTCTAGACAGGATTCTTTTTCAAAAGTTTAAACGCGTTAACTATATTTAAATTATTTATCTGAGTATAACGTTTTACTGCGAATATGCAAAAATCCGTTCGCGACATGTAAAAATCCGAAGTCGTTTTCGGCAATGTGTAACTATCCGTTCTAAAATATATTTTGTTGTGGTCTTGGCGAGCTAAATGCCGCCAAGTAAAGTGTGGAAACCTTTCATTACCTTTCTTCTGATAGTAAATAAGAAAAAGTGTGCGATTGTACAATGTAAAACTGATCTTTGAGCAGTTGATTACAAAATTGACTATTCTTTGAGCAGACGATTTTAGTAGGACCGGGCATCGGCACATTGCTCTTCATAAACAGCTAGTACCCCCTTCGAGAAGTCGTTTGGGGCTACTCATTCCCTCTGATCAGTTGGTTTAGGCTCGGTCAGTAAACACATTACTTTTCAAAAACAGCTGGTACCCCCTTTCGGACAGTTGTTTTGGGAATCTCGCATCATAATATTTTTTTTCATTTGAATTCAACCGAAATTAAACACAATTAAATTCAAATAATTTTTTTAAAAAACATGTTCAAATTCCACAAATAATAAGTAAAAAAACATCTATTTTAAATTTTATATACACAGGTAAAACAGTGCATTTTATTTAATACTAGCAAATTTAATACTGGTAAATAAAATAACGACAAATGACAGAAAATATATACATTTCCTCTTCTCATTGTAGCAAAAAGCCCAATGTGCGGATGTTTTCAGTAATTATTAAATCAAACCAAACTTATGACGTCATTTTTATAGCGTCAATAACGCAATGAAAATTCTTTAAAATCGCAAACGATATTGTCATCCATGTTAAGTTAATGACATACATTAAAATAGCTATACTAAACGAATGGAACATCGTACAAACTTAAAAATTATCGCAAAAAATTTCTAATTTTTCAATTAAAGTTCTCTGTAAATTTCATAAAGCTACGTTGTGTAATTATGGAGAATTTCGTGTAAATATCGGCATTCTAATCGATTCATAATTTTTTATATTATATTTTCGCTTTTCTTCGTTGATTTTAACTGATTTTACTGTTGCCACTTCGTGAAACTTTGCTGAAGTACGCTAAAAAATGTCATAACATTCGATCGAAACATCGTAGAGGCTCGAAAATAATCACGTTCTTATTTTCTTAACTAATTATTCTGTGAATTTCAAATATCTACGTTGTGTAGTTACGGAGCTTATTTTGTACTGACAAACAAACAAACAGAGATCCGGACACATTTTGAAGATTTCAGCTTTATATATATGATTAGCATCACCACAACTTGGAAGGCTACCAGATTTGGCGCAGAAATCTATTTGGTTACAACATATCGACGAGAAAGAGCAGATAGCGGTTGAGAGAATTTTTACTTATCAATTTAGAAAAAACAAAGTTTGATGAGATTTTTACATACTCCGGTTTTACTGTGTGCAACTAATTAATCAATGGCAATTTTAACGCGAAGATAAACGACTTAGCATTCTACTTCCAAGAAAGATCAAATTTAACAGAGTTTTTCTTGATACCTTAAGAAGAAGAAGTTTGTGTATTTATAGATGTACTACCTGATCTGTGGACGGGATTAAAATAAATCCAGTAATCATTAATTATAATATTTTCCATATACCAAGGAAGATGAAATTTGGCAGAGTTGTGATTTATACCCTAAGAAGGAATGTGATACCTTCACAGCTGAAGTACCCGTTCTGCGCACTGGATTAAAATATATATCTCTGTAAAATTCAATGTAATAATTATATTTTTTTTGAACATTTAAATAGAAAGAGTAACAGAAATATAAATTTACTAATTTATTAAACTACCACTAAAATAATATTAATATAATAAATTTTAAAAAAAACTTCTGTTCAAAATATATTAGCTGAGGGTGTGACAACTTAATTTAATGTGTGGCTACACAATAGCCACTCAATGTAACTCGTAATAATATATATATATATACATACAGTGTGTGCGTGCGTGCGTGTGTGTGTGTGCGTGCGTGCGTGTGTGTTTTTTAGAGTAATGTGTAAATCATTGAAGATCAAACATTAACCTTTTCACATCCTTGATATTTGCGTTTTTTTTACGGAACAGTTATTCCTCTTTCTATTATTTCACCCATCATTTTTATATGTTTATACACTGATAAAAATAAGTATAAAAAAATAAGTAAAATGTACTCATTTATGAGTACATTCGATGCTTATCACAGCTCCGAATACATAAGTTTCAATTTTTAAAAAAGATATGTACTCAAAAATGAGTTAAAATTAATAAAAAGAGCAGTTGCCTGTCTACATAGGCTGTCTACATAAATCATTTTCCATAAATATCGATAATTACAATCGAGACTTACCGGTAATCGAACCCAGATCTGCAGGCACTGCTGTCTCCAAAGTATTATCCGTTGTACTTCCACGACTAAGAGTTATAAACAGAAGAAATGTTAAAAATGTGTGTCAAAAGAATGGGAAGATAAATGAGTTGTAATAACTCAGTGTCCATTTAAGCAATCGACATCAAATAACGTAGAAAGCTATCTTCTGAACAACTATTTTAAGTTTGTCAGGTCGCTTTGTGAAGATGGCTTGGACAGAAGCTGGGATCAGCAATATTAAATCACACTGCTCATTTTTTGAGAAAGTACGATTACTTAAATTTGAGTACGTCATCGCTCATTTACGATGCAATTGTACTAAAAACAACGAGTACGTTCATGTACTCATTTTTAAGCACTTTTTTTTACAGTGCACTTTTCAACCAACCAACCAACTAACCCGTTTATTTACAACTTTATTTGAATTCTGACAACACGTCGAAAAGTGTATTTCCCCAAGCGTAAACAATGATCAACACAAAGTTGCAAAAATAAGAAAGTTACGATATCTAAAATCCCCATTGGTTGCAAAAATAAGAAAGTTACGATATCTAAAATCCCCATTGGTTGCAAAAATAAGAAAGTTACGATATCTAAAATCCCCATTGGTTGCAAAAATAAGAAAGTTACGATATCTAAAATCCCCATTGGTTGCAAAAATAAGAAAGTTACGATATCTAAAATCCCCATTGGTTGCAAAAATAAGAAAGTTACGTGATCTAAAATCCCCATCGGCGTTTAACGCAATTCAATACTCTTTCGAATTCCCTACTAATGCATCGGACATAAAAAGATTTCTATAAATACCAATTCGAAAGTTGTCGAGCGAAGGAGATTTGAAATCTTCAACTTGAGGAAATTTCCCTTAGAATTAAAAACTTTCTCTCGCTGTAGCTTATAAATGAAGAACTTGTTGGCAAAAATAAAAATTTAAAACGTGTCTTGTCAAGAATTTATTGAAATTGAGAACTCTGTATTAGTGTATTAAGTATTTATTTCACGTGCATTGAAAAATCTTGATATTTTATGTATAAAAAAACTTTATAAATAGACAGGGTGATTTGTGGTATAAGTCACAAAAAGTAATGCGTAAGTACTCATGTCACACTATACCAAAAAGTTTCATACATGAATACTTTTGGGGCCACGCGGTACAAAGGTCAAAGTGGGTGTGGATAAATGGCTAACCTGTTAGACGCGGCGTACCTTCCTCTGAACCATGTAACGCATGTCAGTTTTCTCATAGGATGATTCCACGTGGAGTAATGGGGGCGGATGCGTATATTACAGTTAATGGCGACACTCCCTCCCAAAGGTTAGAGGGGGGAATGGACTAATAATCGGGCTACTTGAAACGTCTCACTTTCTTATTAACGATGGTATGTTATTCATCCCCATTGGTTGATTGCACGTGGAGTTATAAGGATTTGACAGGTGTCGTTTTTCAGTATACGACTCCTTGTGGAGAGATATCATACCGATCTTATATTCATATTCACATCAAAAATCAAAAATTGAACTAACATCCCATTCCCTTTCTAGAAACACTTACACTTCTTAACGACCCTTTGCATTTCGAGGAAACCCTAACACTTCTTAACATCCCTTTCCATTTCGAGAAAACACTTCTTAACATCCCTTTCTATTTCTAGGAGACACTTCTTAACATCCCTTTCCATTTCGAGGTAACACTTCTTAACATCTTTCCATTTCTAGGAAACACTAACATTTCTTTCCATTTCCAGGAAACACTAGCACTTCTTAACATCCTTTTCCATTTTTAGGAAACACTAACACTTCTTAACATCCCTTTCAATGTCTAGGAAACACTTCTTAACATCCCTTTCCATTTCTAGGAAACAGCAACACTTTTTAACATTCCTATCCATTTCAAGGAAACACTTCTTAACATCCCTTTCCATTTCTAGGAAACAATAACACTTCTTAACACTACTTTCTTCTTTCCAGTGTCCCCAGTGATCGACCCGCACTTCTTCCGAGAGAGCAACACAGTGGACGAGGACGCGCGCACCAAACTCGTGTGCATTGTGACGAGGGGCGACCCGCCACTGCGATTCCACTGGCTGAAGAACGGCCTCCCCTTCCTGGCCCACGGAGACACCACTGTGCAGACCACTGAGGACTCGTCCATCGTGACCTTCAAGAGGGTCACGTCGGCCGACAGAGGGTTGTACACTTGCGTCGCCAAGAACGTCGCCTCGGCCGCCAACATGACCATGCAGCTGATTGTGAATGGTAAGTCTTCAGTTTGTTCTTTTTGAATGTGGCATAATGAAGCTCTGCATTGCTTGATTCGGTGTCTGTAGGTAGCCACTGTAGAGTGAAGATCAGTTAGGCTACTTCATTACCAAAAGTCTTCCCACATAAGGAAAAAAGCCCTATAAAAAATATCAGTTGATTGTTTAAATGGCTTTTAATTGTCTGAAAGTAGTTGTTTGCATAGGCAAAATTTTATTTTCATAATAGTTATAGTTTATTCTACCTTTGGTAAAACTTATACAACCAATATGGCGTTTTTAGTATTTTCCTGACAATAGGGCCGTCTTTTATCAATTTTTAAAAAATTTGCTTATAAGTTACCGTTATAATCTGTACTTCAGAGCCAGACGAAGCCAAATTTGGCGATTTTTGTTTTATTGCATATTATGTCTCAAAAGTTCGTGTTTTCAATCGAACCATACCATCAGAATTCACACAAAAATTATTTTAACCCTTTGCACTCCGATGTCGCCTCTCTGGCGCCAACATAACGGCCCGTTCTTTTGTTTCCCTGATCTTTAAAATAAACGAGAACAGCATGATCTTGTGTTTAGAACATCAACCTTTTTTGCAACTTGTTCTCTTGCAAATACAAAACAGATCAGGATTTTTTTTCCCTTTATGAGTATAAAAAAAATATGTGAAAAAGAACGTGAAGAGGAATAACTGTTCCATAGAAAGAACACAAATCCCAAAGTGTTCTTGGAGTGCAAAGGGTTAAGCCTTTAGCAAGAGCTGTAAAAGCCCAAGTCCAATGCTTTGCAATGAAAGTAAGATTCAGGTTTTCCTCTCACCTGCAAAGTTGCCCAAATGTGACTTAGGCTCGTCCGGGTCTGAAGTACAGATATTTAATTTAAAGATTTTAATGTCATTCAAATAGACAAATCGGAGAATCTACAAAATGAATTTTGAAAAATTGGAGTTAGGGATGTTTAAATTGTGGGAGCAGCAGTAAAGAGTGAAAATCAAATAATGCTACTGTGCGACCATCAATTGAACGCCTACAAAGATGGTTTTTATCACAATATGTTCTAAATATTGTGGATGGAAAGATTAAAAGTTGTAACAAACTGTTGGGTAATGGCCAACACTTAAGATCAGATCAAATACTTATATAGGGGGGGGGGGGGGAGTACGTGTGTGGGGTTCAATTCTTCTACCCGATACTCCAGTTTTAGGCGAGAGTGATCACTTTGGCCTGACTGGCAGAGTATGGGCGTAGCAACGCGAAGTTCCTCGGATCGAAACCGAGCGTAGCCAAGTTGTGCATTGCGCAACAAATAGTGACCCGGTCTGCAGATCAACGCAACCTTCGAACTAGCACTTGTGACCACACAGCGAGTCAACCACTGCCACGTGATAACACTTCACGGCATCAACTACTGCCCACGGATAACGCTTCACGGGCATCGCAATCATTGCATCGCAATCAATCGTTCCTCTGTCCGACTCACTGAGCGGGGGGGTACTGTGGAGTTCACTGCTTCTACCCGATACTCCAGCTTAGGCGAGAGTGATCACTTTGGCCTGACTGGCAGAGTATCGGCGTAGCAAGCCGAAGTTCCTCGGATCGATACTGAGCGTAGCCAAGTTGTGCATTGCGCTACACGTGTGACCGTCACGATAATATCCACTGACGTAACTGCTGTTACGTATTGTTCTAAATAGAGTAAAGGAGTAGAATGACAGTGGTTTTACATTACCAGGATACTTGACTAGTACCCATCTCTTATCTTCTACATTCCTCAGATACATATCTCGAAAAACTGCACAAAAGTTAACTATTGTTAATACAATAACAATTGTTTTTGTAAAAAAGAAAGAAAAAGTTATAAAAAAATTTCACTAAAATGTGTAAGAACTGAATAATTTATAATTTTAATTTTCACATTTTTTCATTTGGAATAAAAAAGAGTTAACTGGTTTTGCAACTCGATGAGTCCACATTTCAACCAATCAGAGACCACTTTCGCTGTCGCTCTTGTTTACTGCATATAACAGCTTTCGCAACTGCATAACACTTGATTAGTGTGGATATAGCTGCTTTTGTTTCTGAGTGACTTCTGTTTTGAAATTTGACTATTAAATATCTAATTTTGCATCTTTATTTTTTTTTATTTGAATCTAAAGTTGTAAAGTACCTAGTGACACCAAAATCTAACTTTTCGAATTAATGGATATAACTACTTTTGCATTTGAGCTACTCACTTATTTAATTTTTAGTTCATTATATGTCAAGAATGGTTAAATTTTAACTAAAAATTCATTACATCTCCAAACAGAAAGCCTAAAGTGATACATGGGATACTATTTCGTGTCTAGACAACTACAAAATGTATTTTATTCTTTTTTATAGCATGTCGTTAAGAACAGGTTTTTCTGCTAGCCATAAATATAAAACAAAAACACACTTCACAACACCTAATAAACCCAGAAAAAGCTTTTTTATTAAAATTAGTCGTTTAAACTTGGCAGAAAACACTCTCTAAATTAAAACTCTTATTTTCCGAAATAAATCTTCGTTAACTACAAGCTGTTAAATTAACCAAACACAAATAAAGTTTTAAAAACTATTTTTTTCCACAAACTCTAATAACATTATCTGGGGGCTTTATTCTGAAAGCCCCCCGAACAACCCTAGAAAGAAAAAAATCGCCAAAGTTGGCGGCGGCATGTGGCGCGCTTAATTGACCGCTAAAACAAGTCAGCGTATATGATTGATGTGTAACACAGATCAAAAAGGGAAAAAAAATCCCTTTCGGAAAGGTGCGAAAAAAGATAAATCCGGCCATGTTCCGCGCCAAACTTTCTCTCACTGTTACTGATGCATTTGACACATTAACAAAGAAAAAGTGGGATTAATTTCTCATGTAACCAGTCTGGTTCGTAATCGATATATCGATGTCACTTAGTACACCCACTTTAAAAGTAAGGATTTGAGTTACTCCAGGTGCAAAAACAGATATATCCAAGAAAAGCTTTTTTGAGTAAATCCCAAAAAACTGTCAAAACTAATAGTATTTTTGGTAAAAAAATATTAAAAATTCAACAATATTTTACTAAAAAGCTTTAAATTTTTAAATTACTGAATAATTTGTTAACTAAATTTTAATTTTCCCACAACTTGTTTTGCAACTGGTTTGAGGAGTTAACTGGCTTTGCAACAGGGCAACATCATTTATTAATATATTTTTATTTGAAAATGTTATGTTCTTTTAACGCGGAGTTGTATAAAATAAAAATGAATGAGCTTATACACGTAGTCCAGATGCAAAATCAGTTATATCCAAGAAAAGCTTTTTTAAGTAAATCGCAAAAAACTGCCAAACCTTAACCATTGTTAATACAATAATATTTTTGTAAAAATTAATGAAAAATACAGCAATATTTTTCTCAAATTGTTTAAGTTTTCAGATTACTGAATAATTTATGAACTAACTTTTAATTTTCCCACAACTTGTTTTACAACTGGTTTAGAATTTAACTGGTTTTGCAACTGGATGTTTCATTTATTCATTTATTTATTTTTAGTTTAAAATTTGGTGTTTTTTTAATGTGGCGTTACAGAAAATCAAAATGAAAGGGTTTATACACGAATAGTCTAGGTTCAAAGGCAGCTTTATCCAATAAAAGCTTTTTTTGTGTGTGTAAATCGCAGAAAACTGTCTAAATTTAACTATTGTTAATATAATTTTTTTTTTTAATTATTAAAAAATACAATAATATTTTACTGAAATGTGTAAGTTGCCAGAGTACTGAATAATTTATAATCTAAGTTTTGATTGATTTTCACATAAATCCTTATTCTTGTTTCAAAACAAATGAACTGGTTTTGCAACTGGATGTTTCATTTACTTATTTTTAGTTGAAAATTTTATGTTCTTTTAACTCGGAGTTGCATAAAATAAAAATGAATGAGTTTATATGTCAGATGCAAAAGCGTTATATCCAAGAAAAGTTTTTTCAATTAAATCGCAAAAAAATGTCTAAATTTAACTACTGTTAATACAATTTCTGTTTTGTAAAAATTAATAACAATACAACAATATTTTACTGAAATTTGTTATGTTCTCAGATTGCTGAATAATTTATCAACTAAATTTCAATTTTCCCACAACTTGTTTTGCAACTGGTTTAAGGATTTAACTGGTTTTGCAACTGGGTGTTTCATTTTTTCTTTGTTAAAAATTTGATATTTTTGCAAAAAATCAAACTTAAAGGATTTATACACGTGTAGTGTAGATGCAAAAAGAGCTACATCCAAGAAAAGCTTTTTTTTTTAGGAAATCGCAAAAACCTGTAAAAACATAACTATTGTTAATACAATAATATTTTTATAAAAATTAAGAAAAAAATACAAAAAAAAATTTCTAAAGTTTGGAAGTTGCCATATTACTGAATAATTTATAATATAAATTTTGATTGATTTTCACATAAATCCTTATTCCTGTTTCAAAACAAATTAACTGGTTTTGAACTAAATGTTTCATTTAATTATTTTTTGTTGACAAATGTTTTAGCTTGGTATTACAGAAAATCAAAATGAAAGGGTTTATACACGAGTAGTCTAGGTGCAAAAGCAGCTATGTCCAAGAAAAACTTCATCTCTCTTTTTATTCGTTGTACTTATTTTTGAGTACATATCTCTTTCAAAACCTAAACTTATGTATTCGGTGCCATGATAGGCAGAGACCTCCGTGGCCGAGCGGTTAAAGGCGTCAGCTGGGAATCCGAGGATTCCTGGTTCGATCCTTGGGGATGGACTTGACAAAGAAAAGTCAAAAAAATAGTTATCTTGTGATCGGAGGGTTGCCAGCTTCGCTACAAAAATACTAGAAAAGTCGTCCAGAACATCCGAAAAAATTAACTGCGTGTAGTCGGGACTGGTGAACCATGGTCCAGATGATGAGGACAACACCTAAGCTGGCACCTGATGCAATCTCAATAGACGTCAGGATATTGGACCCCGATCAGATGTATCGTGCACCAATTCCGTATATACACCAGAGCCCCAGTTGCTCAGTTGGTAAGGCGTTCAGCTACTAATCAGAGGATTGGTGGTTCGAATCCGTGAAATGGACTTGACATAAAAAAGTAAAAAAGTAGTGATCTTCCGATCGGAGGCTTGCCAGATTCGCTACAAAAATACTAGAAAGTCGTCCAGAATACACAATAAATTATACTGGTGTGTATACGGGACTGGTGCACGATAAATCTGATCGGGGTCCAAAGTCCCGACGTCTATTGAAGGCGTTGGGTGAAAGTTCAGGTGTTATCTCGTCATCTGACCATGGTTCCAAAATAACGAGGTGCTTGTATGAATGTGTGTGTGAATGTGTATGTGTTCCCAATCCTTTCTTTGTTTCCCCTTTTTTTTATCGTCGCCAATAGCCCACTGTGTAGCTCTAGTGAGCCATTAATTAACCAAACCAAACCATGCTAGGCATTGAATATACTCAAAAAGGAGTACATTTTACTTATATTTGTGTACCTACCCAGCAAAAAAAGTCAGCATGAAACCTTCATCAGAATTTTGAACTTGATGGTTTAATGCAGGAAAACTGCAGTTTTTTTCAAGATCTATAAAATTAAAGGTTTTTTGTTTCAATGTCCTTCATCAAAACTGCAAAAAACCTTCATAAAAAACCTGCAAAAAACCTTCAATTTTTAATCATGAAGGGAAAATGCAGATATTTTAAAGGTTATATGCAGGAAAATTGAAAACATAAAAAAAACTGCAGTTTTTTGTTTCAATATCCTTTATAAAACCTTCAAATAACCTTAAATATTAACAATTTTGATGAAGGTTTCATGCTGACTTTTTTTGCTGGGTATGCCAAACAATGAAAATGGCCAACAATTTATGACTTCCTTGTATATTAAATCCCATTTTAATTCAATTTCACGTACCCACTAATAACAATAACTATGGTCTCTCCCGTAGTTCCACCACAATGGACAGTGGAGCCCAAAAATTCCACCGTTGTCCTGGGAAACACAGTCTGGTTGGACTGCGCAGCTGTGGGATTTCCGGCACCAAGCGTCTTATGGAAGAAACTCATTTACACAGGTGAGGATACAAGATGGAGTGCACATTAATTATTCTACCTGTCCCAGAAATTCTACTTTAAATATAATTGGGTTAATATATGCTAATTGTTTTGTGAAATTGTGTTGGGTTGGTTTAGAGTTGATCGGGATTTTTTGGAGTTTATATATGATTGACGTGGGTGTATGTTTAGTTAATAATATGAAGTTATACATTTTTAACGGAATATTGTATCAACTTTAATAATGTAAATTACAATAATCAGGATTCTATTATTTTTATTCTTTATAGTAAATTCTATTGTACGGTTTTTAATTTAAAACATCTACATTTTTCATTATCAACAGGTGAATTTTTCGCATTTTTTTGTTTTGTTTAATGCTGTATTACAGAGAGTTGTAATATTAAATAGAGAGCGCCTTCAATGCCAGACTCTCGTAAGGCCGCGGTGTCAACATTGAAAAAGAAAACACCATATCACGTGGTTATAGCGCTGCCACATTTGGCGTTCAGACATATGCAGGAGTTTCAAATTTGGCACACTTTCTTCTCTTTTGGTGATAAAGAGTTCTGTTCGTATTCAACTTTTTAACATATATGTACGTATTTACTTATTTCAAACAATATGCGCTAAATATTTCCTCTTCATTAACGAAACGAAAATATTTTATTTGTGTTCAATACTCGACGAAGCGAAACTCTCTATATTTCTCAGGTTTTATTGTTCATATTTTCTTAT
The DNA here is from genome assembly GCA_963932185.1 of Troglohyphantes excavatus. NCBI lineage: Eukaryota > Metazoa > Arthropoda > Arachnida > Araneae > Linyphiidae > Troglohyphantes > Troglohyphantes excavatus. Next base: position 42,160,178 of record OZ010678.1, read on the forward strand.
TGAAGTATACAAAATAACAATTGAAAGAACTTCGCTTATGGTAAATTTTTTACATAAAAACGTTATGCAATTATTTCAAAAGTATAAAGTAAGAAAAATCTCCTTAATATCTCTGTTAAACTCCTTTAAATAGTGCCACTCGTTAAAAAAAAAAACGATATTTAAATACAAAATTTAACAAAAAACCATATTACAATACTTCGATCTCGTTTAGTTGTTAAAGTCGCCAAGGCCTGCCAAGTAATATTGGCGCATGAATGAATTGGCATTTCCATCTATCACGTGGTTTCAATGATGGACACACGGAAATTAGCATTTTTATTCCTCTATTTGTATCATTACTCAATGATGTATTATGTTTGACGTATGCTTTAAGACAGGCAGATAATTATGCAGTTATATGTTCGTTATGCATCCTGTAGCTTCTATCCACTAGTTCTTATGTTACTTAAAAGCGTAACAAAACTAGACTTTTAGATAAGTTTTTCAGTGAAGGTAAAACCATTTAGGTTTTGGGATATTGCAAAATTAATTAGATGCGCATGCCTAATACAGTATGTTGTTTTGTTTGGAAAACTATGGCATCGTAATTATATGAAAATGCAATGTTACTTATATGATAATGCAATGTTAATTATATGATAATGCAATTTTAATTATATGATAATGCAATTTTAATTATATGATAATGCAATGTTAACTATATGATAATGTATTGTTAATTATATGATAATGCAATTGAAGAGACAAGTGGAAGAATGGGATTACTAATATTTTTTTTAATCTAATTTTGATGTTGTTGAAAGTTGCCGCAGTTTAGCCATATTTGGCTCTTGTGCCATTAAACCTCATACAACCAACCGATGTTGATGAAAGCTATAAGGACATATGCGTCTTGCCCAAAAATTGTATTGAACTGCTTGATATATTTAAGCAGATGCAGAGCAGTAAAAAGTATATGTTTCACTTGTAGCGGTTCGATTTCATTAAGCAAACCTAAATGTCAAATGTGCGAAACTCGCCCGTTTTGTCAACCTATCACCACGAATCACGCTCCCAGTCGATGAAAAAGAAAGCGTCTTCCCTCAAAATGTTGGGTGTTTGATTTATTTATTTATTTATATAGATACAGAGCAGTGAAAAGTATATGTTTCACTTATAACGGTTCAATTTCATTAAGCGAACCTAAATGCCAAATGTGCCAAAACGCGCCAATTGTCACATCACTCATCACGCTCACGATCGATAAATAGAAAATGAAATTTCGTGTTCATTTTTTCCTTGGCGACAAATAGTGGATGCTCAACAGTAAGCAACCCTGTTCTTCAAGGTTGTTGTCAGTGAAAAAGCTGTATCTTATATCTTATATCTTATATATATATATACAACTCGATATATATATATATATATATATATATATATATATATATATATATATATAAATACAACTCGATATATATATATATATATATATATATATATATATATATATATATATATATATATATATATATATATATATATATATATATATATATATATATATATATATATATATATATATATATATATATATATATATATATATATATATATATATATATATATATAAACTCCTATCAAAACATCTGCTATAACCGATACATAAACATGAATTAAATATGTAAAAAATTACAATATTTACTCAAGACAATATAATTTGATTAAATTCAAACATACACCAAAAGTTTATATGAACTCTTGCGATAAAACATTTAAAAAACGCTAATACTAACAAAAATAAGAAGAGTTTGTCATAAAGCATAAATGTCAACACTCGCTGTTTATGTTAAGAAAATATTTAAATCTTTTTAGTCTGCAAAATACATATAATTTAGCTCGTAAAATATATGCATACTTAATCAAAACAAAATATTTCTTATTTTTATTTTAAATATTAAGCTTGGCGAAACCAAATATCAAAAATAATAAATATGTATTTTATAACAAAAATTTTAATTAACTCAATTTTTTATGTAGAACAACAAACAGTTTGAACTCTGACTCTCACAAAAAAAAATGTCTTCTGGCAAAAAAAAAATTTAAACTCGCTTTTTGTCGAGTACTGTACATCCCAATGTTATGTTTACCCATGTTATGAAACTTTGTGACGGAATAACTTCTTTTTATTTTAATATTATTTTTCAAAATATTTTTCTTTCCGCTACCTTTTTACACAAGCTAAAGTTATTTCCTACATTGACATAAGAAAACATGTATTTTGAAATAAAAAAAAAGCACTTTTTATTACTTTAAGTTTTTTTTTAGGAATTATAATATAAGGTATATTTGTCTAGGATTTTTTTTTTACTATTTTACATCAAAGAAAAAACAATTCGAAAAAGCAACTCGAAAATCTTGGATACGAAAAGTATTTTTTATGTATAATCGTATTTCGAAGACGACAAAATAATTTGCCTAATCTAATAATAGTTTTCCTGCAAAAAAAAGTGATAAAACCGAATTATTAAATCAGTGAAAATATAAAAAATTCCATGGATACTAAGACCCTTGATTCAATCTACATCAACAATCTTTGATTCAATCTTTCCAGTCCCTTCGAAGAATATTAATTACGGTCTTTGGCCATTTTTTTAATGCTAACAGCAACAGTATATTTAAAGTATGCCGTGAACAGATACTGGGTTTAGGATAGATATCCCTTATTTTTAATTAAGGGCACAACGATCCTATTTTAAAAACTATTTCTTTATTTAATACGCGAGAACATTTTTTATCTAAATTCGCGTTCGAAAAAAAAATAAAGTTTCATTAGAATTTATCCAAGATAGAATTTTTTTTTAACGCTTCAGCGTAATCAAGCTCGCAAAAAAAAAGAATATTAAAAATATTGTTTAGGCGACGTTGCTGTTTTTATTAACTATAGTTGTCTTTTTTTTTTTGTTCGTTGTTTGTTTGTGTAATCTAGATTTTTCAGGTGGAGACGATGCTTTTGGGTTTAAATTGGAAGTAAAATCTCTTTGGACGTTGATTTATTAAAGCTCGTCGTCAAACAAGCAGAGCAAATTTTACTCGTTAAATTCCCCGTCGCTCGGCGATTAGTGTTGTCAAGGGCTTATGTCAGTTTCGTCCCTGTTGTTTTGGAAGTTAGTGCTGACAAGGAGATATCTTAAACTGCTTTAAATAACAAAGCGAATCCGGGGTCTTTTTTAGAAAGAAATCCAAAGACTATAAAACTTAAATTTATTTATTAAAAACGTCCTAATATTCCTTTATTTTATCATCTCCACAATAAAGCTTAAATAAATATAATTTTTTAAATATTAACACTTTGGAATCTGGCATCTCTCAGTCAACGAAATAACGACTTTTTTTTCGTTTCCGTTTTCTTCAAATTGAACGACAACTGCATGTTCTGGAACGTAAGAAACGCTTTTCTTGCGTTAGCTTATTATTTATATATCTCCGTTTAAAAGTATGACATCAATTGGGTATCATAATATTTTACTGACCTTTTGTAATGGACTGTTGTCTTTAAGTAACCAAAATAACGTCCTATTATTTTGTTCCCTGTTTTTCAAATTAAACGAAAACTACATGTTCTTAAATATATAAACGATTTATTACGTTATCTTGTTATTTATATAACTCCATTTAAAAGTATGACATCATTTAGGTATCAAAATATTTTATTAACCCTTGGCTCTCGAGTATTATCTTTAAGTCACCAAAATAACGACCTACTCTTTTGTTCCCTGTTTTTCAAATTGATAGAGAATTACATGTTCTTGAATATAAAAACTTTTTAGTTTGTTCTTTTTGTTATTTGTATAACTCCCTTTAAAAGTATGACATCATTTAGGTATCAAAATATTTTATTAACCCTTATCTCTCGAGTATTATCTTTAAGTCACCAAAATAACGACCTACTCTTTTGTTCCCTGTTTTTCAAATTGATAGAGAATTACATGTTCTTGAATATAAAAACTTTTTAGTTTGTTCTTTTTGTTATTTGTATAACTCAATTTAAAAGTATGACATCATTTAGGTATCAAAATATTTTATTAACCCTTGGCTCTCGAGTATTATCTTTAAGTCACCAAAATAACGACCTACTCTTTTGTTCCCTGTTTTTCAAATTGAAAGAGAATTACATGTTCTTGAATATAAAAACTTTTCGGTTTGTTCTTTTTGTTATTTATATAACTCCATTTAAAAGTATGACATCATTTAGGTATCTAAATATTTTATTAACCCTTTGCTCTCGAGTATTATCTTTAAGTCATCAAAATAACGACCTATTCTTTTGTTCCCTGTTTTTCAAATTGAAAAAGAACTACATGTTCTTTTACATCAAAACTTTTTATTTTGTTATCTTGTTATTTATATAACTCCATTTGAAAGTATGACATTATTTAGGTATCAAAATATTTTGTTAACACTTTGCTCTCGAATATTATCTTTAAGTCATCAAAATAACGACCTATTATTTTGTTCCCTGTTTTTCAAATTGAACTAGAAGAATGTTCTTGAAAATGAAAACTTTTTATTTTGTTATCTTATTATTTATATAACTCCATTTAAAAGTATGACATCATTTAGGCACTAAAATATTTTATTAACCCTTTGCTCTCGAGTGTTATCTTTAAGTCACCAAAATAACGTCCTATTATTTTGTTCCCTGTTTTTCAAATTAAACGAAAACTACATGTTCTTAAATATACAAACGATTTTATTACGTTATCATGTTATTGATATAGGTCCATTTAAAAGTCTGACATCATTTAGGTATCCAAATATTTTATTAACCCTCTGCTCTCGAGTGTTATCTTTAAGTCACCAAAATAACGACCTACTCTTTTGTTCCCTGTTTTTCAAATTGAAAGAGAATTACATGTTCTTGAATATAAAAACTTTTTAGTTTGTTCTTTTTGTTATTTGTATAACTCCATTTAAAAGTATGACATCATTTAGGTATCAAAATATTTTATTAACCCTTGGCTCTCGAGTATTATCTTTAAGTCACCAAAATAACGACCTACTCTTTTGTTCCCTGTTTTTCAAATTGATAGAGAATTACATGTTCTTGAATATAAAAACTTTTTAGTTTGTTCTTTTTGTTATTTGTATAACTCCATTTAAAAGTATGACATCATTTAGGTATCAAAATATTTTATTAACCCTTGGCTCTCGAGTATTATCTTTAAGTCACCAAAATAACGACCTACTCTTTTGTTCCCTGTTTTTCAAATTGATAGAGAATTACATGTTCTTGAATATAAAAACTTTTTAGTTTGTTCTTTTTGTTATTTGTATAACTCCATTTAAAAGTATGACATCATTTAGGTATCAAAATATTTTATTAACCCTTGGCTCTCGAGTATTATCTTTAAGTCACCAAAATAACGACCTACTCTTTTGTTCCCTGTTTTTCAAATTGAAAAAGAATTACATGTTCTTGAATATAAAAACTTTTTAGTTTGTTCTTTTTGTTATTTGTATAACTCCATTTAAAAGTATGACATCATTTAGGTATCAAAATATTTTATTAACCCTTGGCTCTCGAGTATTATCTTTAAGTCACCAAAATAACGACCTACTCTTTTGTTCCCTGTTTTTCAAATTGAAAGAGAATTACATGTTCTTGAATATAAAAACTTTTTAGTTTGTTCTTTTTGTTATTTATATAACTCCATTTAAAAGTATGACATCATTTAGGTATCTAAATATTTTATTAACCCTTTGCTCTCGAGTATTATCTTTAAGTCATCAAAATAACGACCTATTCTTTTGTTCCCTGTTTTTCAAATTGAAAAAGAACTACATGTTCTTTTACATCAAAACTTTTTATTTTGTTATCTTGTTATTTATATAACTCCATTTGAAAGTATGACATTATTTAGGTATCAAAATATTTTGTTAACACTTTGCTCTCGAATATTATCTTTAAGTCATCAAAATAACGACCTATTATTTTGTTCCCTGTTTTTCAAATTGAACTAGAAGAATGTTCTTGAAAATGAAAACTTTTTATTTTGTTATCTTATTATTTATATAACTCCATTTAAAAGTATGACATCATTTAGGCACTAAAATATTTTATTAACCCTTTGCTCTCGAGTGTTATCTTTAAGTCACCAAAATAACGTCCTATTATTTTGTTCCCTGTTTTTCAAATTAAACGAAAACTACATGTTCTTAAATATACAAACGATTTTATTACGTTATCATGTTATTGATATAGGTCCATTTAAAAGTCTGACATCATTTAGGTATCAAAATATTTTATTAACCCTCTGCTCTCGAGTGTTATCTTTAAGTCACCAAAATAACGACCTACTCTTTTGTTCCCTGTTTTTCAAATTGAAAGAGAATTACATGTTCTTGAATATAAAAACTTTTTAGTTTGTTCTTTTTGTTATTTGTATAACTCCATTTAAAAGTATGACATCATTTAGGTATCAAAATATTTTATTAACCCTTGGCTCTCGAGTATTATCTTTAAGTCACCAAAATAACGACCTACTCTTTTGTTCCCTGTTTTTCAAATTGATAGAGAATTACATGTTCTTTAATATAAAAACTTTTTAGTTTGTTCTTTTTGTTATTTGTATAACTCCATTTAAAAGTATGACATCATTTAGGTATCAAAATATTTTATTAACCCTTGGCTCTCGAGTATTATCTTTAAGTCACCAAAATAACGACCTACTCTTTTGTTCCCTTTTTTTCCAATTGAAAGGGAACTACATGTTCTTGAACATAGAAACTTTTTCTTTCGTTAGCTCATTATTTATATAGGTCCGTTTAAAAGTCTGACATCATTTAGGTATCAAAATATTTTATTAACCCTTTGCTCGCGAGTGTTATCTTTCAGTCATCAAAATAACGACCTATTTTTTTGTTCCTTGTTTTTCAAATTTAACGAAAACTACATGTTCTTAAACATATAAAAGATTTTTTAAACATATAAAAGATTTTATTACGTTATCTTGTTATATATATAATTCCATTTAAAATTATGACATCATTTAGGTATCAGTATCAAAATATTTTATTAACCCTGTGCTCTCGAGTATTATCTTTAAGGGGGTCCGATACCTTCGACATTTTTTTCTTTATTTTTATACTTGTACAATCCAATTTTTTTTCTCTTTCTAAATATGCATAAAAAACCATTTTAAGACGCTCAAATTTTTTTTTAAATTGCACATTTATTTTTAAAATAAAATTTTAGTAAATTTTTTAACAATTTTAAAATTCCTACTCCTTTTTTGTTTTTCAATATTTTGAAGCAATTTTTTTTATTTAAGATCTTGAATAATATTTAAATAGATGTATGCATTCAAATTTTGATTCAGACACATCACTTTAAAAAAATAAAATATATTAGAAATTTTGGAAAAAAAATTGACGAAAAAAAATAAAATTCCATTTTAAGTGGTTTTAAAAAACAAATTATGGTAAAAATAGGAAATCTGAATGCATACATCTATTTAAAATATATTTATCTTGCTATACACACAAAAATTATGATTTTAAGTATAATAGTAAAAAAGCCTTAGCATTTTTAGTGTTCATTAAATTTCAAAACCACGAACAGAGATATTTGCTTTTAAAGTTTACATATGATACAACTATGTTATAGGAACACATCATTAAAACATTCATAACTAAAAAAGTAATAGGAATTGTTTGAAGCAGTTTTTTGTGAGTTATTAAGATAAGTTTGAATATTATTTTTTAAATATAAAAAAAAAATGACTTTTTTTGCGAATTTTGGGTATTGGACCCCCTTAAGTCATCAAAACAACGACCTATTATTTTGTTCCCTGTTTTTCAAATTGAAATAGAAGTCGGTTCTTGAACATAAAAGCGTTGTTATATCGTTTTCCTGTTATTTATATAACTCTATTTAAAAGTATGACATCATTTAGGTATCAAAATATTTTATTAACCCTTTGCTCTCGAGTTTTATCTTTAAGTCATCAAAACAACGACCTATTCTTTTGTTCCGTGTTTTTCAAATTGAACAAAAACTACATGTTCTTGAGCATATAAACGATTTTATTTTGTTATCTTGTTATTTATATAACTCCATTTAAAAGTCTGACATCATTTAGGTATCAAAATATTTTATCAACAATTTTCTCTGGTGCTAGCTTTCAGTCACTAAAATAACGACATATTCCTTTGTTCCCTGTTTTTCAAATTGAAAGAGAACTACATGTTCTTGAACATGAAAACTTTTTATTTTGATATCTTATTATTTATATAACTCCATTTAAAAGTCTGATATCATTTAAGTATCAAAATATTTTATTAACCCGCTGAACTCGCGTGTCGTTTTTAAGTCACCAAAATACCGATGAGTTAATTTTTCCTCTGTTCTTCAAAATGAAAGAAAATAGCATATTCTTGAGATTAGAAAGTTCTATTAATGTCATAACATTATTTCTGATCTACTCATTTTTTGCAATGACAAAAATACTCGAAAACAATGAAAGATAACTGTGTGGAGGCGATAAAAACAACTACAACTTTGAAGTAAATGTACAGAAAATACAAACACCTCATCGGCACTGATATATCTAAACCTACGTGGAAATAAAAAATCACATAAAGGAACATTAAAACCGACAAATCGAATGCCATCCCCGGCATCCGATTTGTCGCTTTCATTGCCGGCTGCATTTTTGTTGTCGGTGCCAAAGCCAGTAAATTTGAACGTGAAAAAGATATAATTAAATAACATTGCATCAGGTGCTGAATGTGAAAAATCCATATCTGAACCTTTTATTTCATGTCTTTCCACACAGAAAACACTGCAGGGGACTTCACGTACGTCCACTCCAGCCCTAAGGCCCACCGCTACAACAACGGTACGCTGGTCATTTCGGACGCCGAAGAAACGGATGCTGGGGCCTATCTGTGCCAGGCCAACAACGCTATCGGGGCAGGGCTCAGCAAAATTGTGTCTCTCCAAGTGCTGGGTAAGAATAAAATTGGCTATATCCTGGATATTAAACGCCTCTTTAATTAAACTCCAATGTTGGCTTAATTCCTATTCAAGGTAACTGCCGTGGTAAAAACTTGGAATTTTTTTTTACAAAGTCGCCAAATGGTCCGATCCGTTTGGCGCATGCGTCGTTTGCTTCACTGATCGCAATGGTTGCTTCTTTTTTAGCGATGAATGAAGTCCGTGTCCATGACAACCGTATAACTCATTGTTGGGAAACATGTTTTTAGCGTTGTCTTTTGGCTCAGCGTCACTCTGAAATCATGTGACTCTTTAAGTCAATCCCTAATCTACAATCTAGGCTCAGGTGTTCCGATCACTTCTGGTTTTTTAAAAATTTTACATTTAGAATGAATCGCTTTAATTTCGTCGCCAAGCAGCTTTTGCTACGGTTGCTGATTCCCAGCCATAAGAGTTATGTAGTTTGTGAATTAAGCCGACGATATATATTCCCTACTCGGTGATTTGATAAGAGGATATGTTTAAAGCCCGTGAAGAGTTATTTCGTGCATACTTGCTATTCATAAGTGAAGTTGTGGTGGTTGAATATAGATGGCGCTAGAAGTTCATTTAAAGTTGCGTTTATCCAATGTAGGGTCACCAATCCACCATGCTGACGTCACACTCGCGTCACCGGCTAAAGCAGAAACCAATGTTAAGAAATGGAGTTAAGCATAATGATAGGAGTGTTTTACGTCTTTTCCCAAGTAAATTTGTGGTGGTTGAATACAGATGGCGCTACAAGTTATTTTAAAGCTTGCGTTTATCCAATGTAAGGTCACCAATCCCCTATTCTGACGTCACACTCGCGTCACCGGTTAAAACGGAAACCAGAATAGGGTTAAGCATACTGGTATGACTGTTTTACGTATCTTCTATCTTCCCAGTGAAGTGAGTTCTGCTCAACTTTCCCTAAAATCCGAATTTTAACTAATTAAGTTAAAACATATGTTTAGCACTAGATGCATAGATTGAAATCTAATAGTTAAAATTTGTTTTTTAGGACAAAATTGAGATATGGGGAGAAACGAAAAAACGATCTTAAAACAATGCATTTTTTAAAGAGTAAAAGTTACGACGAAATTATATCGCCAAATAATAATTTTTCCCTTTACAAACCTTAATAAATTACACTTTCCCCATTAATTTCAAAATCTAGATAAATATTTTCTCTTTTCCAGTTCCACCAAGATTCAAAGAATCTTTCCAAAGCAGGGCCACCAGGGAAGGCACCAACACGACACTCAAGTGTGACGCGGCTGGCCACGCCCCCATCACGATCACGTGGCAGAAGAACAAGACCACATTGGACGCCAAATCGAATAAAAGGTATTTAAAGAACCTTATTCGAATGTATTTATTTTATATAACTGAAACTCCAAATATAGAAATGCCCTCGGCGTTTTGGAAGATTTAGATAACATCCTTAAAGGATATAATGTCCTGATTATTTTTATCAGTTAGAGATTTCTAAACAATGTAATTTGCAAAAATTCTAAAAGAATAGTTAACCTTTTACACTTGAGTGGTAACTTCAGTACCCGATCAGATTTATCGTGCATCAGTCCAGTATACAAGCCAGTATAATTTGTTGGATGTTCTGGGCGACTTTCTAGTATTTTTGTAGTGAAGCTGGCAACCCTCCGATTGCAAAGATCTCTACTTTTTTTATTTTCTTTATCAAGTCCATCGCACGGGCTCGTACTAGCAATCCTCTGATTACCAGCTGAACGCATTTATCCTCTGGAAAACTAGAAACCCCATCAAAACTTGGCTGTAGTTAAAACAATACTTTTCTTCTCTGTAAAAATTAAGAAATATGAAATATATTATTTTACTAAAATGTGTGCCTTTACAGATTGTTAAATAGGTTATAATTCAAATTTTAACCTTCACATAACTTGTTTTACAACTGGATGAAGGTTTGTACTCGTTTTGTAATTGAATACGTCGCCATCTTGTTTTTATTCAAGACGAAAATGCTGTTATTTCGAACAATCAGAAATCAAACTATTGCGGACGTTTAAATTCGTTGATAATAGCTACTTTTGCTTCTGCAGACTTTTTTTTGGTATATTAATTAGTAATAAACGATCTTAACTTCTTTATTATATTGGCCTCTAGTGTCCAAATGCGTTCAACTAGTAATCAGAGGATTGCTGGTTCGAATCCGTACGATGGACTCGACAAGAAAAGTAAAAAAGTAGTGATCTTGCGATCGCAAGGTTGCCAACTTCGCTACAAAACTACTCGAAAGTTGTCCAGAACATCTAACAAATTACACTGGCGTGAATACGGAATATCTGCACGATAAATCTGATCGGCGTCCAATATCCTGACGCCTATTGAGATTGCGTCGGGTGCCAGCTCAGGTGTTGTCCTCATCATCTGGATCATGGTTCAAAAATACGAAGCATCGTTCCCGAGTCTTTCCTTCGAGATTGGTCCCGAACCGTCGCGTCGCCAATAGCCCACTGTGCAGCTCTAGTGCGACGTTATTTAACAAAACCAAACCAAACCGAACCGTCGCCAATTGACCACTGTTCAGCTCTAGTGCGACGTTACTTAACCAAAACCAAACTCTTACACGGTGATCGAAAAACGTCGTTTTTCTCTTCAAGGAATGGCAACACCAGTTTGTTTACAAAAATGTGTTGCGTCGCATTTGTAATTTGCCATTATGTAAGCCATTTTGACGATTAACCCCTTCAATTCGTTAGTAAATATTTTAATTATGTCAGCTTAAATTAAGAACAATATAGAAAGTTTACGTTGGAATCCTCCGGGGGTTGGCAGAGTAGAGCAACCTAGTTTATTAGTAAAAAACTTTTTTTTTTGCTTCTTTGTTATGTTTTAAAATTGCATCCAAACTGAGGAGCCCTCCGTGGCCGAGTGGATAAAGGCGTCAGCTGGGAATCCAAGGGTCCCCGGTTCAAAACCTTGCGATGGACTAGACTAAAGAATAGTAAAAAGTAGTGATATTGCGATCAGAGGGTTGCCAACTTCGCTACCAAAATACTAGAATGTCGTCCAGAACATCCACAAAAAATTAACGGCGTGTATACGGGACTGGTGCACGATACATCTGATCGGGGTAGAAAGTCGCGACGTCTATTGAAGGCGTCGGGTGCCAGTTCAGGTGTTTCCTCATCATCTGACCATGGTTCTAAAATAACGAGGTGCAGGTATAAATGAATGTGTGTATGAATGAATGAATGTGTAGCCTTGAGCTCGTGTGATGAGATATTCTATTTGCTATACTGGAGGCGAAGGCCACTTCGTGGCCATGTCCTTCGAAAACTCCTTAGACTACTACATGAATGAATGTGTGTGTGTGTGTGTGAATGTGTATGTGTATGTGTTCCAGGGTCTTTCCTTCGAGATAGACCCCGAACCGTCGCCAATAGCCCACTGTGCAGCTCTAGTGCGGCGTTAATTAACCAAAACCAAACCTGTTATCTCAGCGGTCGTACGGTAGGTTTTCGAACGGAGTTCATTTGAATGGCGTGTTATTGCGGAATGATAGAATTTCTTGTATTTGGCGGAGTTGCGTCGCACTAGAGCTACAAAATGATATAATGGCATCTGACCATGGTTCAAAAATACGAGGCATTGTTCCCGGGTCTTTCCTTTGAGATAGGCCCAGAAACCGTCGCCAATAGCCCACTGTGCAGCTCTAGTACGACGTTAATTAACCAAACCAAGCATCCAAACTTATAAATTACCTATTGATACCGAAATGTAATTTGGATATAATAACTGTTGATGCAGTTGTACTATTCAAACAGAGTAATACGAATAAAATATGTTTTTAATAAATCTTTAATATTAAAGGGGTTTTCAAACGCAAAACAAACCTTTCCAATCAAACATGTTTAAATCGCAAGACCAAAACCTTTCCTGACCCCGATCAGACTCCCCAGGAAATGAAGTCGTGTTTTTCTGTCCCAAGTGCCGAAAGTCCCAAGTGCAAGTTTCGCAAATGTAATTAATGTCACTTGAAGTCCAACACTCGAGAGTCGCTTCAACAATAAACGTGACAGATATTTCAATCTGGGAGCCAATTTCCGGAAATCTCGGCTAAATCGCTTTTGACGGGTTTTTTTTATTTTATTTTTTTTAGATGAACTGGTCTTGGGAAATCAATATCAAAGAACCCTTTCAAAAGTTGTGTGTTGAGTTTTTTTTTTTTTTTTTTGGTTTTGATTAAATAACGTCGTACTACAGCTGCACAGTGGGCTATTGGCGACGGTTCGGGACTTATCTCGAAGGAAAGACCCGGGAACGATGCCTCGTATTTTTGAACCATGGTCAGATGACGAGGACAACACCTGAGCTGGCACCCAACCCCTTCAATAGACGTCGGGACTTTGGACCCCGATCAGATGTATCGTGCACCAGTCCCGTATACACGCCGGTTCAAAGTCCCGACGTCTATTGAAGGCGTTGGGTGCCAGTTCAGGTGTTTCCTCGTACATTTGACCATGGTTCTAAAATAACGAGGTGCCTGTATGAATGTGAGTATGAATGTGTGTGTGAATGTGTATGTGTTCCCGGGTCTTTCCTTTGAGATTGACCCCGAACCGTCGCCAATAGCCCACTGTGCAGCTCTAGTGCGACGTTTATTAACAAAACAAAACCAAACCTGCATACACGCTGTTAATTTTTGTGGATGTTCTGGTTTGGAGGGGTTAATTAACGTCGCACTAGAGCTGCACAGTGGGCGATTGGCGGTTAAATTTGCTTGGTACAGCCGGGGAAAAAAACGCACCACCAATGATTATTTCGTTAGTTTTTATAGTAGAGCTAAACTTAATATACCATTTTATAGGAAATAAAGTATACTATACATTGATATAAAAAAAATGCATAGGGGACTATCTATCTTCATACTCGAATCCGCACCAACTTAAAAAAATTTATATATACATATAAGCAATGAAAGTTAGTGTTTTTTATTTGGGTTGTTTAGAAGTAACACAGATAAAAATATCAGCTTTATAAATTTATTATTTCGAAAGATATGATTAAAAGTTTAAGAAACTCATTTAACATTACGAGTTCTAAACTTTCGATATTCATAATTAAAAAACTACTGAACCAAATGACTTGCAAATTGATGTTCAGCGATAAATTTTGTCGTAGATTCTAAATATTGAATCAAAATTGGGTGTTGCTATTGGAACTTTTAAAGTTGGTGCGGATTTTAATATGTAGATAGTCCCCTATACAAATTTTTTGTATATCAATGTGTAGTAGACTTTATTCCATAAAAAATGGTATATTAAGTTTAGCTCTACTATAAAAACTAACAAAATAATCATTGGTGGTTCGTTTTTTTCCCCCGGCTGTACATATCGTAGCTTCAGAGCAACAGTAAGACATCTAAAAAAAAACGAAAATGAGTTTTCGATCTTGCTAATATTACCAAATGTGCCTTTAATATAGTGGAACACTCGGACATTTTTATGTCTTCTTTGAAATCCCTGAACTACAGCCTTAGATATTCAGCATTGAAAAAACAGCAAATTTTAAAATCAATTTTATAGGCAACTCTGCTTTTGTTCATATCCTACTGTTGCCCTGAGGCGACGATATTTATGATCTAACGCGTTGTTCTATTTTCTTCAAATTTAGCATAAGTGTTGTTACAAAACCTTAAAATCGGCGTTTTTTTTTGCGAGGGCTGCAATTCCCGGAACTACTAGTAAAAAATGTCTTTAAAGTTTCGAGAAACATAATATCAAGGAAATATGAAAACACTGAGCAAAAAAAAATAATTTAAAGTTTTCGTTCCTTAAAAAAAAAACATACATCTCAATCCAGCATAATCAAACATGAAATGACTCATGACAGTTCCAGAACGTCGACAGCTGTTTGCGGAGTTTGAATCGCCATGAGGACTTGATAAAAAAAAATTAAGACGTCGCGATCTCGTGATCGGAGAGTTGTTAATGCTCAGTTTGTTAAATGTTCCAGTTCAATTGTTGCTCGTGGTGGTTCGAATCCGCGCGATGGACTTGACAAAAGGAAAGTAAAATAGTAGTGATCTTGTGATCGGAGGGTTGCCAGCTTCGCTACAAAATACTAGAAAAGTCGTCCAGAACATCCGCAAAAATTAACGGCGTGTATACGGGACTGGTGCACGATACATCTGATCGGGGTCCAAAGTCCCAACGTCTATTGAAGGCGTTAATGCCAGTTCAGGTGTTTCCTCGTCATTTGACCATGGTTCTAAAATAACGAAGTGCAGGTATGAATGAATGTGTTCCCGGGTCTTTCCTTCGAGATAGACCCCGAACCGTCGCCAATAGCCCACTGTGCAGCTCTAGTGCGACGTTAATTAACCAAACCAAACCAAAAAATCAATTGTTGCTCGTGCGCGGCTGGCCTAAAATGCCCCTTTTTTGTGTGTTCTCCAGGTACTTCATAAGGAACATATCCAAAAAGCACCAAACCACATCGGAGCTTCAGATCCTCAACTCGGAAAGGAGCGACACAGGGAAATACACGTGCACGGCAGTGAGCGACATAGGGATGGACGAATCTGTCATACAATTCCTCGTGCAAGGTACGTCGCCATTTCATATGTTTCGTGCTTCCTTATAGTAACCTATTGATTTATCACTGTTGTAAGTATAGTATAAGTCTAGTGTAGATTTATTCATCTCTATCGTAAGCATTGTCTAGTTTTATAAATAAATATTGTAAGCATAATTTAGATTTATGTTGATTTGTTGTAAGCATGATCTAGATTTGTTTATCACTGTTGTAAGCTCATTGGCTAAATTTATTTATTACTATTGTAAGCCAATAATAGTCTAGATTTATTTATCACTGTAGTAAGCATAGTTTAGATTTATTTACCACTGTTATAAGCATAGTCTTAGATTTATTTAAAACTCTTTTAAGCATAGAGCAGATTTATTTATGACTCTTGTAAGCATAGTGTAGATTTATTCATCACTGTTGTAGGCATAGTCTAGTTTTATTTATACATGTTATAAGCATAATTTAGATTTATGTTGATTTGTTGAAAGCATAATCTAGATTTATTTATCACTGTTCAGGCATAAGCTAGATTTATTTATTACTGTTGTAATCCAATAATAGTCTAGATTTATTTATCACTGTAGTAAGCATAGTTTAGATTCATGTATCACTGTTATAAGCATAGTCTAGATTTTATTATCAGGTTGCAAGCGTAGTCTAGATGTATTTATCACTACTGTAAGCATAGTTCTAGATTTATTTATCAGTGTTGCAGATATTGTTTTAGATTTATTTATCACTGTAGTAAGCATAGTCTATATTTATTTATCACTGTTATAAGGATAATCTAGATTTATTTATCAGTTTTGTAAGCATAGTCTAGATTGATTTATTACCGTTGTAAGCCAAAAATAATCTAGACTTATTTATCAATGTAGTAAGCATAGTCTATTTATTTATCTGTTATGAGCATAATCTAGATTTATTTAAAACTTTTCTAAGCATAATCTAGATTTATTTATCACTGTTGTAAGCATAGTTTAGATATTTAAAACTCTTGTAAGCATAGTCTAGATTTATCTTAGATTTATTTAAAACTCTTGTAAGTATAGTTTAGATTTATTTAAAACTCTTGTAAGCATAGTCTAGATTTATTCAGCACTGTCTAAAGCATAGTCTGGATTTATTTATCACTGCTGAAAGCATAGTTTAGATTCATTTATCAGTGTTGTAAGCATAATCTAGATTTATGTATCACTGTTTCGAGCATAGTTTCTAGATTTATTTATCACTGTAGTAAGCATAGTTCAGATTCATTTATCACTGTTGTAAGCATAGTCTAGATTTATTTATCAGTGTTGTAAGCGTAGTCTAGGTTTATTTATCACTACTGTAAGCATAGTTCTATATTTATTTATCAGTGTTGTAAGCATAATCTAGATTTATTTTTTACTGTTGTAAGCATAGTCTAGATTTGGTGATCTAGACTATGCTTACAACAAACGTGTAAACGTAGTTCTAGATTGATTTATCACTGTTGTAAGCATAATCTACATTTGAATGAAAAATTTTGAAGATCGCGGTGGACGAGCGGTCATAGGGGATTCGTCAGAATACTACGGGATTGCTGAAAAAAAACATTAAAAATTTCTCAAATATTAATAGTCTGCATTTTTTTAGTAAATCTTTACTGATAAGTACAATTCTTACTTCAGAGGAAATTTCTACAAACCTTTTTATTTATCTACTTACCCTAAAATATAATTTTTATAAAAACTTTTAAATAAATGACATTTTAATAATTACAAAAAAATTATAATGGTTATTTGTGTGTATTTTCAAGAAAACTCAATGAGAAGGTCGACCACTAACCAGTTTGACCCTCTAACCTTTGCACCGCGTAGGTGAAACAAGCTCATTAAAACATATATTTGATTTATGTATCTTAGCATATTTTATTTAAACATTCATTTCTCGTTCTAGTTATGTATTTTTAATTACTCTAGTCAGATATATAATAATAATACAAAAGCTTCGTGTCAGCTTGCGATCATCTCAAGTTGTCTCAAATGACGCATTTTCTTCGCCAACGCAACTCGTTAAATAATTCAATACATTGTTAGCAACTCTGTATCATATGTTCAATTGCCCATTGGCTAACCATTATCATTAAGACAGGTCTTATGACAGCCTTCGAACAACGTAACCAATCGTGGTCAGCGTCACGTAATATTACGTGTTTAGGATCCCGTACTGTCAACTGTCTTTCACCCAATAAGAAACGAGTTATCTTGTCACGTGATCATATTACACGAAGGTTTTCTTCCTTGCTATTGGACTACATGACGTAAGGTGAAAATAAGTTTAGCATGTGGTTTTGTTTGATTAACAATGCATTAGTAACTCCCGCCAAAATGACAGGTTCTTTCTAAATGTGGAATTGTTTAAAAACAAGAAGTGATCGGAATACCTGATCTTAGATTGTAGGTGAGGGATGGGCTAAAAGAGTCACGTGATTTTCGAAATCCTGTGATTGGATAAAACAATATAGCTATACTCGGGGACAGCCTAAGTTGGGCCTAAAGCAATTGAATATTTATACATATCATAGCTCCTCTTCAGGTCAACTTAGGTTGTCCCCGAGTATAGCAAATGATTTTGCAATTTATATCCGTATAGTAAATCCGCTACAACTGTTTTCTTTCACTGCATTTTGTCGCCATTAGCTCATTTTGTAGCTCTAGTGCAACTCAACTCCACCAACCCATAAAATTCAATCATTCACCAATAACAAGCCATTCAAATGAGCTCCGTTCGAAAACCTACCTTATAGGCGCTGAGATAAGAGAGCAATAACAAAATGATTCCCCACGATGTGCTTTACGGTTGCCATGGATACGGACTTTATGGAATATGAAGTATCGTCGAACGGTTTTCAAAGTTCTGCACGTAACAAAACGCTAGGCATGGTGGGACGGTTCCAACACGGCATCCAATGAGAGTGAGCCGTCTGTATTTGTCAACTTGTTCTATGCTCCTCGATGTTTCGCAATCGCTCTTTGTCAACTCTCATCTGTCTGTCTATCTGCAACCAGTTATCAGTATCCCAAGATGCATCATGCCGATTGCCTCTTTTGTGCACTACTGCGCATGTAAATACTTTAGCCTATCTTATCTATGTCCTATTACCGTCCATTATCTAAGTCCACAGTTGCAAAAGAAGCGATCATCGCGACCAGCGAATATAAAAACGCGTGCGCCCTGAATCATTTGGCGACTTTCTAAAAGAAATACCAATCCTTTACAGCTGCTAAGCAGCGGAATGGTAGACACACAGTTTGTGAATCCAGTCGACGAAATGCAAAATATAATACTCATACATACATATTCCTGTGTATTCACCGTACTATTCCAAAACTGAAAAGTTCTTAAGCAAACACATACCCCAAAATTCACATACCCTAAAAATCATTAAATATGGAAGCATTCTTCCGTAATTCATGTCCGATACCCCGGTATTTAATTTAAAGCAATACACTGAAAACTGATACCAACCCTACTCGCCGATACGAGACCAAATATTTAATTACCATTTGACAGTCCTACCTAAGAGCGATCTCCTGTCCTTCCGCCACGGTGAACCTTCCCTGAAATTGTTCGCGTATACCTGGGGTCCTACGCGGCCGAACTGGCGCGGAAATTTCAATAATAAACAGGATTTTCAATTAATTAAAATACTTCGGACTGTGGGTCTTGGGAAGAGAAGAGATGCAATTATGCAAATTCCGGAGACTGCATATCATTAAGGTGATTACTGAAACTGATGCCGTTATTTTTGTTGGAGAGACAGTTGGTTGGTATGGGGATGGACTGGGATGAATCGAAGTAATAGATTTAGTGGATTCTTGGTGTAGTAGGTTTTCATGTTTATTTGGAATATAAATTTATCCGGTTTTGAGGTATGTGTATTGAAGTTTGAGTTGAATTAGCTTGTTTTTAAACTGGACAGATGGCATATTTGCTTCTCTCTTTATGTTTCATATACTGAACCGGAACATCTGGAAGGCTCAAATCTTGTTTTGTTTATGGGCGCGTTGAAGCCAATATGAAAGCAGCCATATTGTGCCCCAAAATGTTTTTAAAGTGATTTAGTGGCGTTTTTTATTACCACAATATTGTAGAAATATTAAATGTATATAAATAGTTCAATCAAACAGCCTAATGCCGCTACTAAACCGCAGATCTAATGTCTTCATGACCAATAGACTATTGGTATATCAAGTCATTCTTAGACCTATTATTACATATGCAGCCCCCATATGGGCCTTTGCCTGTAAAACCAGATTTGATAACTTTGACAAATTCCAAAGAAACCTACTGAGAGTCGGTTCGTACGCGACATCGACATAGCCAGCTCACTACTTCAATTTATTGGCAAGCTAGCCACTAACTTCTATGGATCAATAGACCATATTGACAATGATGAGTTAAATGATCTAGTGGTCTATGATCATACAGATCCCTTTCATATTCACCGTCCAAGGGCGGTGCTCTTGCTAGCAAGTTAACTCTCGAAAATCCTTGATAACCTTCTGTAAATAAAATTATGTAAAGGAATTAAAAAAATTCCTGAAGTAATAACAACCTGCCTAATACTCCTCCTGTTCAACAGTTATGCCAGTTGATAGGACCCTACCTTAACCGAGATGCCCCCTTCAAAGTTCATATTCGCAATGGTGAACTTCATTTACGTAGCCTAGATGAACTATTTGATGAACTATTTGTATTGAGAATTTTTATTGTTAAAGATTCCCCGAGAAGATTTTGTAATTGAAAAAAAAAATCTGGAGAATTTCAACCTGAAGGCCTTGTATCTAATGAAAGACAGAAGATTTTTCTGTTTAACTTATTCACTAATACTTAAGACTATTATGCTGTTGTTTTCTTAATTATAAATGATTAACTTTTAGAGTTACATCAAATATACTGTCACCTTATGGTCAAAACCTTTTATTTTAATTAACTACCCATTTTGAATGTTTAGATTTTTGTGCTCAGTTTTCTTTTAGGTCCCATGGGCGTTTTTCTTGTTTTTTGCGAGCTTGTGTTCATGTCTTGTCCTGACTTTTTTTTTGTGAATTTATTTATTCCGAAATTGATGAAATATTGCACATTTTACCTTCATAACAAGAGGAAGGCCACTGTTTACATGAGATTTTAAAAAACCAGCCCAATCCCCTTTCCCGTCCCTTAAAGCAGAAATGACTTCCTACTAAAACCGGCAGATGGCGCCACGATGAAAAAAAATCGCCCAACACTCTCTCGTCAACGCGTTATATAGCTAGTCTCTCTATATAAAGAATGTCTGTGGGTTTGCTTTTCTCTGGGGATTTGTCTGTGGGTTTGCTTTTCTTTCTATATAAAGAATGTGGATACAAATATACAGTTTTATTCCGAACTTGATGAAATATTTCACAAATGACCTTCAAAACAAGAAGAAGGTGTCGCTGTATGCGCGAGATTTCTAAAAACCAACTCCCTTCGCACGCTTTAAAGTAGAAATAACTTCTTACTAAAACCTACAGATGGCGCCACGATGAAAAATTCGGCAACGCCCTACGTGAAGCCCGAGCAAAGCTGAGTACTTCAGCAATATATAACTCGGGGACAACCTAAGTTGAGCCTAACGCAATTAAATATTTATACACCTCATAGCTTCCGCTTCATGTTCAACTTAGGTTGTCCCCGAGTATAGTATAAATTATTAAAAAAAAAAAAATTGGTTGTTAAATTTCTATTGTTAATAATTGTTGATTATTACAGTGAAAACAGTGTTTTAAGAGATTCTTTGTAATTTTTAGGGCTTCCTGATTCGCCATCGAACATCACGGTTTTGAACTCGACCAGCAGATCTGTGAGTTTGTTCTGGGAAGTATCACACAATGGCAACAGCCACATCACCGGCAGTACAGTGCAGTACCAAACTGTTTCTGGTAATAAAATATATCGATACTGAGTAAATAAATCAGTACGCTGAGTACTTCAACTTAGTATATATATTTAAAACAATATTCAATTGTTTATTAAATTCCCATTATTAATAACAATCTTGGCAATTTTTGGTAATTTGGGATTATCCCGTCGACCATTTTCGCCAAACCCAATATTATCGCCAAACACGATATTATCGCCAAAAGGTAGCAGAAAAATAGGTATTTTTGGCCGCCGAAATGATTTATATAATAATATATATGGTTATTATTATTTATTTATTATTTGTTTATTATTATTGATTTGATAAATTTATTGTGTTTACAATGTATATTTTGGAAAAAAATTTCATGGAAAAACTAGCACCAAAGGATTTGGCGAGCGTTGGCAGGTCGACGGGATAATCCCAAAGTACCCAATTTTATTTGCATTAAATAAAACTGCCGTTCACAATGTCCGTTGTAAACTTCGAGCATGAATGGACTATAGTAGAGCGAATATGACGTCATAATCGTGAAGCCAAAATCTCAGAATGAATGGCCTCGGACACGTGACTTCTTTTCAAAATTATGAATTAAAAAATACTCGCGATTGGCTGATGAAATGGGAAATGTGTAACAATGCAAATTTATGAATGAAATGACGTGATTAGCCACGCGTCTGAGGTCATACATGTTGGCTTCACTTTGATGTTAGCGGGATTATAACATTATGTTTTCTCTACTATGAAGAATCCATGGTCGAAGGTTGTAAACACTAGCGTATCTAGCCTAATACGGCTGATGGAGGAAAAGCGAGATAATTGTCCCAGCTTTGGCGATAATGACATGTTTACTATTTCGCAACCCTGTGGAAGGAATGGCTGACTACGTACAGGAAGAAATTAACGAAATATTGATAAATATTCGAAATTTATTAACGATAGAAAATATATTCTTAATTATGATGCACTTTATCGTTTTTCCTCTCTAAATATTCAAAATGTATAATTATCAGTTTTGTTTTTTGAAAATAAATTTAAATGCTTGATATATTTTAAATACTACATGTATACTCATCCCCTCCGCGTAGTTGGTCTGGATACCGGGCAAGGGCCCATTACTTTAAAAAGCAGCTGGTACCCCCTCTGAACAGTCGTTTGGGGGATAATTAAGTCGATTTTGGCACCGGGCAATGGTAAAAATAATTTTTTTTTATTTATATACACGGAAAAAAAAGAATATTACTTCCTTAATATTAGTATCACTACAACTTATACGGCTGTTGAAAAGCCTAAGAAAAAAAAATCGTAATAAAAAGCTACAGCAATTTAAAACAACCATATACTGTAAGCTTGAATCTCCCGGGGAGGGAGAAATAGCTGATGGAACTACAATGCAAGATTGCAACATTTGGAGGTTTATCCCCTCATCGCCAATCAATTATCACGCCAAGATGCCTTTCCTCCATCAGTCAGATTAGGCAATAAACACTAGTATTGTAAAACAGCTTACGCTTCGTTTTGACTCTTCGTGACTTTCAGACAACCATTGGAACGGACAGACGTCTCAACTCATCGTGTCCGGAGCAGAGAACAGCGCCACCTTGCGGGCCCTAACACCAATCACTCTGTACTACGTGCGTGTCATTGCTGAGAACGCTCTAGGGCAGAGTCGACCAAGCGGAGTTATTAATGTCACAACAGACGAAGAAGGTAAAAATTATGCCCGAATATATTTTCAATATATAAAGAGAAATTAGGGATTTTTCCTGGTTCGGTAGGGAAAATCTCACATGTCAATCCCTAAAAGCTCTTTTAATTGTGTTAAAGTGTTGCTTGTACGGAGATATACCTTAAGTAACAAATCCGTATTCTCGACCATGACGATCGTTTTGGCCGCGAGGGATATTCATCTTATTACGCACCTCTTTGTCGCTGGTTTAAATCCAGCTCGGCGTACAACGCCAACACTTGGTTTCAAACTTCTTAAAGATAATAAGAGGGATTAATTAGTAGAACGAAATATGATTGGTATGGACATAATTATGAAAATATTTTGAAAATTCTATTCAATATTAAAATTAAAAAGCCTACATGGCAATACATCATAGTATTAGAATCGTAAATTTGGGGTTTCTATCTGTTCAAATCCGTATTTACCCACAAGTGCAATACGGGGTCATTTAACCCCGGGCTGTAGTAACTCCACAAATGCATGAGTCATTTAACCCTGAACTGTAGTAACTCTTCAAGTATGTGACGGGGTCAATTAACCCCGTGCTGTAGTAACTCCGTAAGTGCGTGACGGGGTCAATTAACCCCGTGCTGTAGTAACTCCGCAAGTGCGTGACGGGGTCAATTAACCCCGTGCTGTAGTAACTCCGCAAGTGCGTGACGGGGTCAATTAACCCCGTGCTGTAGTAACTCCGTAAGTGCGTGACGGGGTCAATTAACCCCGTGCTGTAGTAACTCCGTAAGTGCGTGACGGGGTCAATTAACCCCGTGCTGTAGTAACTCCGCAAGTGCGTGACGGGGTCAATTAACCCCGTGCTGTAGTAACTCCGTAAGTGCGTGACGGGGTCAATTAACCCCGTGCTGTAGTAACTCCGTAAGTGCGTGACGGGGTCAATTAACCCCGTGCTGTAGTAACTCCGTAAGTGCGTGACGGGTCAATTAACCCCGTGCTGTAGTAACTCCGCAAGTGCGTGACGGGGTCAATTAACCCCGTGCTGTAGTAACTCCGTAAGTGCGTGACGGGGTCAATTAACCTCGTGGTGTAGTAGTTCCGCAAGTGCGTGACATCCCGTACTTTTTCCTTATTTAAAACGTACCCAGTAACCTCAAAAATTATAATTTTGTAAAAAAAAAATCATACGTTTTTCCTCTCCATAGTTGTAAACCAGTCTTCCACGGCGGCAGGACATGAATCGATTCATTTAAATTAGTTTAAGACTGTTCATCAGCGAAACCGAAACTGGAAAAAGTGATTAACGCCCTCTACAGGCTTGTTTCACAAGGCTAGGCGAATACCCAAATAACTTACGATAGTGGATAATAACTCCAGTGAGGTACGGGGTCTTTTGACCCCGTGCTAATTTTCATTGCATTTTGAGAGATTATTGGACTTTATAACATATCGATACTGTTTCTTTCCAACGCTATGTAAAGGTTCAAAGCTAAAACAGCTATAGAAATTTTTGAAAGTTTATCTCAGTATAATAGCTCAGCGCTGAGGATAGTTAGATAAAGGGTCCCGTACCACAGTGAACGTGCTAATACATGTTTTTGTTTCGGGTTCAAGTAACCCCCAAGTTACGGGACGCATTTAAATATTCGATTTTTGTATACTTTATGGATTTCTTTCTTTACAGCTCCTTCCGGCCCACCCAGAGACGTGCAAGTCCACTCTACTGGGGCACAATCCATAAAAGTC
Organism: Troglohyphantes excavatus; assembly: GCA_963932185.1. Lineage (NCBI taxonomy): Eukaryota > Metazoa > Arthropoda > Arachnida > Araneae > Linyphiidae > Troglohyphantes > Troglohyphantes excavatus. The sequence continues at coordinate 42,185,093 of OZ010678.1, forward strand.
ACCTGGAAGGTAAAACAATTCTATAGTTTTTTACCCTCACAGTATAATATTCACAAACTAATACGACTGATACTTTATAGTAAGGTCGCTGAATGGATATCCATTTGCGTTTGACAGGAATCTTCAATACTTATATCTTCTAATACAATATTTGAAATACAATTCCGTTTAATAATAAAATGTGCCGGCCTATGTCCTGCAAAAAATGACTTTCCGGATTTTGAGCATAGAATCGTGATTTAATCAGCCAATCTGTCAAAAAACATTAGTACACAAAGTGGGTTTTTTAAAGTTAAAACAAAACAGCTGAATATCCCCTATTTTATCACACTTTCCTTGTATTCCCTCTTTTATCACACTTTCTTTGTATTCCCTATTTTATCACACTTTTTGTATCTCTTCTTTTATCACACCTCCTTTGTATCCACTATTTTGTCACACTTTCTTTGCATCTCCTCTTTTATCACACTTTCTTTTTATCCTCTATTATATCGCACTTTCTTTGTATCCCTTATTTTATTACACTTTCTTTGTATCCCTTATTTTATCACACTTTCTTTTTATCCCCTATTTTATAACACTTTCTTTGTATCCCCTATTTTATCACACTTTCTTTTTATCCTCTATTTTATCACACTTTCTTTGTATCCCCTATTTTATTACACTTTCTTTGTATCCCCTATTTTATCACACTTTCTTTGTATCCCCTCTTTTATCACACTTTCTTTTTATCCTCTATTTTATCACACTTTCTTTGTATCCCCTATTTTATTACACTTTCTTTGTATCCCCTATTTTATCACACTTTCTTTGTATCCCCTATTTTATCACACTTCTTTGTATCCCCTCTTCTATCACACTTTCTTGGTATCCCCTCTTTTATCACACTTTCTTTTTATCCCCTATTTTATCACACTTTCTTTGTATCCCCTATTTTATCACATGTTCTTTGTATCCAATATTTTATCACACTTCCTTTACATCCCCTATTTTATCACACTTTCTTTGCATCCCCCCTTTTATCGCACTTTTTTTTTAATCCCCTATTTTATCACACTTTGTATCCCCTCTTTTTTCACACTTTCTTTGTATCCCCTTTTTTATCACACTTTCTTTGTATCTCCTATTTTATCACACTTTCCTTGTATCCCCTATTTTATCACACTTTCCTTGTATCCCCTATTTTATCACACTTTCCTTGTATCCTCTATTTTACCAGACTTTCTTTGTATCCTCTATTTTACCAGACTTTCTTTGTATCCCCTATTTTATCACACTTTCTTTGTATCCCCTATTTTATCACACTTTCTTTTTATCCTCTATTTTATCACACTTTCCTTGTATCCCCTATTTTATCACACTTTCCTTGTATCCTCTATTTTACCAGACTTTCTTTGTATCCTCTATTTTACCAGACTTTCTTTGTATCCCCTATTTTATCACACTTTCTTTGTATCCCCTATTTTATCACACTTTCTTTTTATCCTCTATTATATCGCACTTTCTTTGTATCCCCTATTTTATCACACTTTCTCTGTATCCCTGCTTTTATCACACTTTCTTTGTATCCCTATCACACTTTCCTTGTATCCCTTACCTTATCACACTTTCTTTGTATCCCCTATTTTATCACTTTCTTTGTATCCCCTATTTTATCACACTTTCCTTGTATCCCCTATTTTATCACACTTTCCTTGTATCCTCTATTTACCAGACTTTCCTTGTATCCCCTATTTTATCGCACTTTCTTTGTATCCCCTATTTTATCACACTTTCCTTGTATCCCTTATTTTATCACACTTTGTATCCCCTATTTCATAACACTTTCTTTGTATCCCCTAGCCACCTCCCGAAGAGTCCCAACACGGACACATCAAGGGTTACTACATCGGTTACCGCATCACCTCCACCTCGGATTCCTACACCTTCAAACAAGTGGACGCCAACTCGGACAAAGAACAGCAGTCCACTTACATCACCGGGCTGCAACCCTTCACCAAGTACGACATCGTCGCCAAGGCGTACAACTCTGCGGGCGCCGGTCCGAAGTCCGCCAAGATCATGGGAAAGACACTAGAAACAGGTACTTTTTCGTTGTGGAGAATTTGGCTCGCTTGGGCATTTATTTAAATTTTCTGCTTTGCTATATTCTTCTTATTTTTTTTTTTTGTGTGATAGATAATGTGGGATTTTATTCCTCTAATTGGTTTATAGATCGATTGGTTTGTTACTTAATTCCAGAGTCAGTTAAACTGTCAAAAATTTGGGGACATTTTAAAAGTCGTTGGAAGTATTGTCATTTATTTTTATTGATTGGTCGTTTATGATTTATTTTAATGAATATAAATTCGTTCATTTTATGTATCATAATCTTTAGGAATATTGATAGGGTGTTTCAAAAATGTTTCTGAATTATTTTCGTAGTGATAGAACACATAGAAAAAAAATTATATAGAATGCATGATTGAAAATGAAGCGATTTCTCGCCAAAAAGCGTTTTCAAGTGCAAGCGAACACTTTCAGGCACACTTATAAAAGGATAATTACTGACTTGGAATGGATTGGTATAGCAATGGGGAAAAGTCGGATTGTCTACGATCTTTTGCATATAGGCCAATACTTTTCACACAAAACACTCGCATTTTAAGTATCTTTATCTTTACTATTAACACCTGTACAAGAGTTATGAATAAACCAACCACAATCACTGCTCCTAATCAACCGCTCCTCTAAATAACCTTGACAGTAGAGGCACTGGTTGTCTTCTTCAAGTTCATCACTGTCACCTGGCCTTAAAGGTAAAACTTTGAGTCTACTGATAAAGTTTTAAAAATAATCCGATAAGTGGCAACATTAATCGGAAAAATACCACGTACCCTTCTTGCCTCGCTTCCCCATGGTACCGTGGCCTCCAGTGGCCCAGTGGATAAAGGCGTCAGCTGGGAATCAGAGGATTCCTAGTTCGATCCTGTGCGACGGACTTGACAAAGAAAAGTAAAAAAGTAGTGATCATGTGATCGGTTTGGTTTGGTTAATTAACGTCGTACTATAACTGCACAGTGGGCTATTGGCGACGGTTCGGAGTCGCTAATAGCTCACTATCTCGAAAAAAGGAAAGACCCGGGAACACATACACATTAATATATACACCTCATTATTTTAGAACCATGGTCAGATGACGAGGAAACACCTAAACTGGCACCCAACGCCTTCAGTAGACGTCGGGACTTTGGACCCCGATCAGATGTATTATGCACCAGTCCCGTATACACGGCGTTTATTTTTGCGGATGTTCTGGACGACTTTTCTACTTTTAAGAAATACTATATAGTAATACTACACTATAAAGAAAATCAAGGGTTTTATCAAGTTTATACTGGTGCCTAAAAGATTCTTCTATGACAAAAAAAACACTTTTAATATCTAAAAACTTCATTTGTTACTACGTGTTCATGTAAAAAAAAATATGTTCTATCATTGCTGAAAGTTTTTTTTTACTTTCTTTTTGAAATATTCTGTATATTAAGGGTAGAATATTTTCAAATCGCTATAAATATATTTTTGTTTTATATAAAAAAAAGAGCCAATAACCAAAGATAATTTTTTTTGCTTTGCTATTCTTTGAAATATAGGAAATGCTATAGAAAACGAGTGTTAGTGTATTATGAGTTATCATTGAATACTTCTAGTGTTATTCACTTTATTTCTAATTATACAGAACATTTTTTATTTATGAAAATGGTATATTTTGTTCATACTTTACTGTGTCTTTTATAACATGTCATTTTATCTATGTTTTAAATATGATTTAATTTTCTTGATTTAGATTACTTTTAACAATCTGCAGAGCGCTCATGGTATCTTTAATACGTCTGTCAATAAATTTCAAAATATTTTAATTTAAAAAAAATTCAATTTAGTTAACTTATTTCTACAAAGCAACGGTTTTCCGATATTTCTAAAAATAAAATAAACATATTTTTGATTAAAGCGCGATGTTTACATAAAAACCTATTGAACAATGCAATTAAAAGAACGTATTACTTGTAAAATAGTATGTATTCGTCATCTTAAGAAATTTATGGAATTTGTTATTTCAAGTGTTATTTGATGTTGATATGCACTTTGTGGTACGTGAATTTTGAAAGAATTGTTTTGTTGATGCACGTATTTTCTTGTTGATTTGTGTTTTGTGTTGTTCAGCCACTAATCGAGTATTGTATCGATCATTCCGGGAGATTTTCGTCTGAAGTATTTTGATACTAAATTTTTTACTATCATTTCTTAGCACCGCCCACTTCTCCCATAGTTCAGATTGAATCCACTACGTCATCGTCCATCGAAATCAGCTGGAAAAAAGACGTCAAAGACAAGTCGGCCATTCCAGGTAACAAATACGTCTTTATCACGTTTTTGTTTATAGAAATCATCCATTTTTAAACGACTGAACAGCGCGCCAACCAAAACTCCAAAATAAAACCGCCAAATCGCTCGCCAAGTCGAGAGGTTATAGATTCGACCGTTATGTATTTTGTTTTATGTATGTCCGCGCGGGATTTCGGTTCTACTTCAGATATTTGCACAATTTTCTTTTTTTGTTGGGTAGGGATTCACTAGGGAGCAATTTAAAAAAAATATATCCGGTTATCCGGCATTTAACTATCTGGAATTCTCAATTAACCGGACAGTTTGAAAAAAACTATTGTCCGATTTCAAAAATTCTTTTTTGTTGGATAGAGAAAAATCTACTTAGGCAAAAACTTCAAAAAATAATCGGTTATCCGGCTGTTATATATCCGGAAATGTCTATTTTCCGGAGTTTTTTTTATACAATTAATCTGATTTCATAAAGTTTTCATTGTTTAACAGAAGTTGTTCAACAATGACATTTCATTTAACCACCATTTATTGGCATTGATAGGGATTATTTTACAATATACATTGTTGAGCAGAAGTTGCTACTTGAATTTCTTGGTGAATAATAAGAGGCTAAGACTGCTAAATTAAGAACTAAAAAGGGAAAAATAAAATAATCTTTCTAGAAAAAAGGAAAACCGACTTTAAGGAAAATATTTAAGGAAAGATATTTAAAGAAAATGCGCTAAAAAGTAAAAAATAACTTTTAATTCTACGAATGAGTTGAAAAATTGAATTATTGAATATTTATTTTATACTTAATACAACTTTTTGAAGTTGGTGCCAGCAAAAATCATACCCAAATTTTGGCGCCGATTTCAAAATGTTGTATTAAGTATAAAATTGATATTCAATAATTCAATTGTTTAACTCATTCGTAGAAATAAAAATTACTTTTTACTTTTTAACGCATTTTCCTTAAAGTTGGTTTTTTTTTTTCTAGAAAGATTGTTTTATAAATATATATAATTAAGATACAGGTAACTTCAAGACACTAGCACAACCTCAGCGATTGTTCTGATTGAAAGATTCGGTTAAAGTAAAGAATGAGGGGGCACACCGCCAAGGCGTCAAAATGAATGTCGCCAAATATAATTTCAGTTCAAATTGGCAACCCTGCACAATTACTTAGGTAAAATGTTTTACACGTATTCACAAATAGTTTTGACTATATTTTACAAGCATGAGCAAATTCGAATCCAAATCGTAATTTTATTAGTTTGCCAATCGCCATTTTGTAATGTTAATTTGACCATTCATTGTTTCGTAATTACTTGTTGCTTCATATATTTGGTAAAAGTTTCGTTAAAAACCATCGTCAGAATGTCGTCAGATAAGTTTTCAATTCCGCACCTCGTATCGGTTTAATCTACAGAAAATAGCACCACCCACTTGTTTACGTGAAATCGATATCTCGATATTGGAAATGGAAACAATAAGGCCTTCCTCGCCAAAGTTGTCAATAAAACTGATTTGACAAAGGATTGTGTACTTTTACCAAAGATAGGTTATCTGGTTATGAAACGAAAGGTTCCGAGTTGAGAACTTACCCAGTGCACTTGCTGCTAATTGTTAACTTTCAGACATTGAATAAACTCAACTTTTAATCAGGGACTTGTGGTGCTATCTCATTGAAAACACAATCGCTTTAAAGGAGATTTGCAAGCATCAACTGCTGCTTATACGAAAACACTTCGACGGTTTCAACCACTTCCACGAGATAACACTTTACGGATATCAATCATTCGTTCTTCCGTCCGACTCACTGAGAGGCTGTAATGTGATGTTCACTTCCAATACCCGATAATTTCTCTCATGATCGAGTAATTACTTTATCTCTACAGTTAAAGTATCACCGTAGTCATGCACAACGTCCCGGGTCCAATTACAGGTGACTGTCAAAAGCACCGCGCTATATAATCAACACATTTAATAATATGTATAAAATAACTTCCACACACGCACTCATGTTATTTCAAGGAAAGGAATTGTTCACGGGAGAATTATCTCACGGGAACGAAAGTCAAATAAAATATGATAATATAAACTCCAATTTACATTTTGAATTATTATATCCTTTGTTCTAACAATACATTAAACCTTTTAAAAAAAATCCACTCAACCCTATACCTTGCATTCCTTATCTAAAAACTCTACATATCCAAACATCAAAAAAGTATGTAAAATCTAAAAACATATTTATTCCAAAACCCGTGAAACAAACTTCCGACCCGATATTCATCAAAACACTGTCAGGAAATGTTTCCTATTTTTCCCCCTTGTACCCGACAGACTTAGTTTTTTTTTCCACGGCAGGACTTAGTTTTTTTTTTCATGCTTCCATCCACTGCAAAGGTCAAAACGTCAACTTCAATTCTGACTCGAGGCAGAGATCTCGGTATGTTTTCCCGCGATGTCTAATCTTGCTTTTCGCATCAAATACCGTCAAACTCGGGGGGGTCGGGCGAATGCGAAATTTGATGAAGATCCTTGTCTTGTAAGTTTGGTACCTTGTAAGTTTTTTTTTTTTTTTTTTAAGAAGTCAAGGGCATCAAACAGTGAATATGTTAAACTTTTTTTTTTATTTATAAAAAAAAGTGACGTTTTCGGATGTTGTTTCGGCGGTTTTTATTCGGGTTTGGCGAAAGTCAAATATATTAAAGGGGACAGAGCGGTTACAAAGATTTTGAGTTTATAGTGAATGGGGTTTATGTCATTACCTATTGTTTGGTACTACGTTTGGGGGGGGGGGAATCACATATTAAGTTATATAAAACTCGAAATTAAAATTTAAACAAAAGTGGAAACACCCCCTTTTTGGAAGAAGTCGCTATTTGAAAACTTGAAAATTTAATTGCTTAAAATAAACCCAATATTTCGTGCACTTAATTATTCGAAATAATTGAGAAATATTTCCGCGGCCAAGACCAAAAAATAGTAAATTTAGAAATAAAATAATTAATTAATAAATAAGAAGAAAAAGAAGAATTAAAAAATAAATTTAGAATTATCAGTGATTTTAATTTTTACAGTTTTTTTTTTTAAGAATGGTCTATTTCTATTTTTTGGTACACTTTTCTCAAAAAGTATATTTCCAATCAAAACGAAATTTCATGTACCTTTAGTTTAATGTAAAATCTACATGTTAAACCTAAATTTTAATTGTTTTATTAGAATAAAAATATATATGCGATAATATGAATCAAAAAGTAAACAAAAGTTCTGTATGTTCATAAAAAAAGTATGGTAATTTTTTGTTCTAGTCTAAACCCAAAATTTAAATTAGGTTCAGTAGTTAAATTACAATGTAGTCTACACAAAAATAAAATTTGGTGATTGTTTATTGAAAACTGTCTGAGAAAAGTGTACCCTACGAATTTTTCTAACCTAAACTCCTACAGTTATAAAATTAATTTTTTCATAAAATGTATACTAATTGCAGAAAATATTGTTTGAATCTTGTGAAATATTGTACTCCCAAATGTATATAGAATTTTATTTCAATTGAATTAATAGTACTGTAGTTGCACAGCTTTTAACTTTAAAAAAAATTATATTTTTGTTCATCGCAAACTGCACGGTCATCTTAAAGCTTTTCTGTCTCGGTCGATAGCCTGCGTGACTTCGAACAAAGATGCCCCTTGTTCGAATCGAGTCGTCGATTTTACCGTAAAGAAATCGTCCTCTTTGAACTCGGGACCTATCGCATGCTATGATGATTCTCTATCCGTTAGGCTAAAGTAAATGCTGTACCCTGAAGGATATTATCGGGTATATGAAGTGATGTCATTATTATCTTCAAATAAAGTAGATAGTTGTGTCTCAAAAATTCAATTAGATTTTGTACTTATCTCAAAATTTTGAAAAAAATAATCGAACCCCAGTATTGTTTCTGCCCCCATCTAACATAACCTTCCCTGATTGAAAAATAAGATTTTCGTTTATAGCCGTACTTAAAAGCCCACCCTCCAAAGAAAAAGCGATACAAAACTCATAAAACCGCGCCAAATTCAGAGAAACCTCAGCCATTGCAAAGTTCAACCGCTGCATATTATGTCCCATTAACAAACATAACCTAAAGCTCTTTTGGCGTTAAAATTTTAAACCACATTATATCGGGTCCGCCCCGAGATTTAATTTCCTTTAGAATAATTACTCATTGGGCCTTAATCATCAGATTAACCGATCCAATCATAAAAATCGCCAACCATAAAAATTCGACACTCAACCCACCATTTTTATGATTTTTCCCTCGCCAAGTTATCCGCGTATTTATTATGTGAAAATCTGCCGCTTTTCTGGACTGTTTGGGAATCCTTGGCGGTAGTTTTATGGTGATTTTATGACTCTGGAAACTGGAATGGTTGGGACCCGTGGGACTCGTTATCGGTTGGAAAAGAATGGGCATGACTTTGTTACTCTTGGCTTTGGGGTTGGAAGTTTGGCTGACTTGGCGTAGATTAACAACGCGCCAATTAATATGAAAAGACGTAAATTAATATGAAAAGTCGCCAATGAATGTGAAAGGTCGCCAATTAATGTGAAAGGTCGCCAATTAATGTGAAAACTCGCCAATTAATGCAAAAAGACGCCAATTAATATGAAAAATCCACAATTAATGTGAAAAGTCAACAGTTAATGTAAAAAGTCAACAGTTAATGTGAAAAGACGCGAATTAATGTAAAAATTCAACAGTTAATGTGAAAAGACGCCAATTAATGTGAAAACTTACCAAATTATGAGAAAAATCGCCAACGTATGAGATAAATTGCCCATTAAAGAGAAATTGTCATTTAATGTAAAACTTTGTCAAATTATAAAAAAAGTCTAATAATAGTATAATCACCTTAAATTAATATTCCCCACATAAAATAAAAAACTCTTGTATCGAAGAGCAGTTTGGCAGGATTTGAACCCGGGACCTTTCGCTTACAGCACCGATACTCTACTGGGTGGGCTACAGTAATACTCAAGTCTGAGTAGTTGTATCTGATGTACAAAGTGACCACCACAGTACTCCCTATCTCAGTGAGTCGAACGGAGGAACGAATAATGCTCACAATGAGTCGTAAACGAAGTTATAGTGGTTGGATAGAGATGACGTCGATCAGAAGGTTGGGTGATATTTGTCGTCGGAGGTCACCAATGTACGGAAGAGCGGTCTACCGTGATTTGAAACCGGCACATAGCTCCGAATACATGTTTCTTTTTGAAACAGGTATGTATTCGTTGAACTCATAAACGAGTACAATGAATAAAAAGAGCAGATGCTTGCTTACATAGGCTGCCTCCATAAATCACTTTCAATAAATATAGACAATTACAACCAAGACTTACCGGGAATCGAACCCAGACTCTTTGGCACCGCAACCCAGTGCCTTATACCTTGTATTAGCAGGGCAACGTAAAGAAATTATAAACAGAAGAAACATTAAATAGGTGTGCCATAAGAATGAGATGTAAGATAATGGAGTTGTAATAACTTAATTTCCATTTAAGCAATCGACATGTGGAAAACCATCTTCTGGACAACTATTTAAACCCTTTGCACTCCGATGTCGCCTCTCAGTCGCCAACATAACGACCTGTTCTTTTGTTTCCCTGTTTTTAAAAATAAACGAGAACAGCATGATCTTGTGTTTAGAACATCAATCTTTTTTTCAACTTGTTCTCTTGCAAATACAAAACAGATTAGGATTTTATCCCCTTTATGAGTATAAAAAAAAAATCTGTGGAAAAGAACGTAAAGAGGAATAACTGTTCCATAGAAAGAACACAAATCGCAAAGTGTTCTTGGAGTGCAAAGGGTTAAGTTTGCCTGGTCGCTTTGTTAAGATGGCTTCAACAGAAACTGATATAACCAATAATTAAATCACAGTGCTCATATTTGAGAAAGTACGATTACTTAAATTCGAGTTCGCCATCGCTCATTTACGATGCAATTGTACTCAAACAAAAACAAGTGTGTCCAGACCTTCGAGCATGAATGGACTGTAGTAGAGCGAATATGACGTCATAATCGTGAAACCAACCGAATCAGACCGAATAGCCTCAGACACGTGACTTCTTTTCAAAATTATGAATTAAAAAATACTCGCGATTGGCTGATGAATTGGGAAATGTGTAACAGTGAAAATTTATGAATGGAATGACGTCATTAACCACGTGTCTGAGGTCATTCATGGGGCCTCACTTTGATGTTAGCGAGATTACAAAGATATGTTTTCTCTACTATGAAGGATCCATGCTCGAAGGTCCAGACACTCATTTTTAAGTTCCTTCTTTTACAGTGTATTAAAAATCATTTTCGCGGCGATGCGTCGCCAAAAGTGGTAACACAGCTAAGAATTATCCGATAGGATTCGTACCCTATACATCTTAGACTAAGCAAGAGGTGTTTAGTGATTATTTTATTGCCCCTGTAACAGTATTTTATGGGGATGTTATGCAAAATAGCTCGGATGTGTTTATTTTGCGCGGGATTACGCTTCTGTGTGAAATGAATGAGCCTTCTTTGCCTTCTTTGCAGTTGGTTTGGCTTTCACATCCCTGAAGTCACATATATAAAGAAAATGCCTAATCTAGGTGACAAGGCTATAAAGTATAAATAATAACAGAATTAAGCCGTGATAAGAATTTGGAGAATATTCGATTTGTTTTAATTAAAAGTGTTCATTAAATTTGAAATTTCTTTCGAAGTTAAATTTATTGTATCCCTTTGCACTCCAAGAATACTTTGCGATTTGTGTTCTTTCTATGGAACAGTTATTCCTCTTGTAAGTTTTTTTTCCCACGGATTTTTTTTTCCTACTCATAAAGGGGGAAAAAAATCCTGATCTGTTTTGTATTTGCAAGAGAACAAGTTGAAAAAAGGATTGATGTTCTCAACACAAGATCATGCTGTTCTCGTTTGTTTTAAAGAACAAGGAAACAAAAGAACTGGTCGTTATGTTGGCGCCTAAGAGGCGACATCGGAGTGCAGAGGGTTAATATTTTTATGTCGGAATCTTGCAGTGAACAACAGAATTATAGTTATCTGATTTGAAGCGTCCATGGTATGGTTTGATTTGGATCGGTTAATTAACGTCGCACTAGAGCTGCACATTGGGCTACTTGCGACGGTTCAGGGCCTATCCCGAAGGAAAGACCCGGGAACATAGCCCCGTATTTTTTTTAACCACGGTCAGATGAAGATAAATTATTTAAGATAAATTATCAATTTTCTTATGTTTATTAAAATACAGCCTAAGTTGTCATTCCGGATTTGTTTTTTTTCTTCTATTTTTCAAAAAAAAAGTTTAAAAATTCCAACTGTAAAATTTTTTTTACGAGAATTTGAAAATTCGCTTGGCTTGGGTTAATTAATGTCTCACTACAGCTGCACATTGGGCTATTGGCGACGGTTTGGGGCCTATCTCGAAGAAAACACCCGGGAACAATGCCACGTATTTTTTTAAACATGGTTAGACAACGAGAACAACACCTGACCTGGCACCCGACGCAACCTCAATAGGCGTCAGGACATTGGAACCCGCTCAGATTTATCGTGCACCAGTCCCGTATACACGCCCCAGAAATTGAAGGTAAATTTCGACGACGAACTGCTACTTCGCAGCGAATCTGGCACGCTTTAATGTGGAATAATTAAAAATACCTCATACTTTGTTAAAAGGTGCTGGTATTGTTACTTCGCAACGAATCTGACAACCCTCCGATCACATGTTCAGTACATTTTTAAAAAAATTTGTAAAGTATCTGGTATGAACCGCATTCGAACTCGCTACCCTTTGGTACCTAGCCAACAACGGTACCTCGGGATATTTGTGCAGCAATACATTTTTATGGTATAAAACCTTTGTAAGGCATAAGTACCGTTGTAAGGCACATATCTGCAAATAAGTACCATTGTAAGGCATAAGTATCTGTAAATTAAAACAGTAAAACTTGCGAAAATGTAGTAAATTCCTGTTTTTCGAACCCATTGCGCAACCGAAAAACAATGAAATATTAATAATTTTTTAATTTATTTAACTTTATTGAATCATAAAATCCCAATAACAAACAACAGCGTGTCGGTCGTAGGACTTTTAGTAATATAAAAAAAATTACGAAATAATTTCAATTTCGCCAATTTTTGCATATTTTGAGTACGATGCGCGACCAGAAGACAGCCATGATAAGCATCGAATGTACTAAAAAATGAGTATATTTTACTTATTTTTGGGTACCTATTTTTAACAGTGAAGCCAACGATATGACATTGTGATCAAATATTTATTAAAAAACAGATGCGTTATATTAAACCCTCTCGTCCATACAGGATACTACATACGAAAAATTTCAATTACTGCTCTGTCTTTTTGTATCTAACCCTTGCTGGATAATTCTAAGTGCAATACAACCTTGCTGAATAATTCTAAGTGCAATACAACCTTGCTGAATAATTCTAAGTGCAATACAACCTTGCTGAATAATTCTAAGTGCAATACAACCTTGCTGAATAATTCTAAGTGCAATACAACCTTGCTGAATAGTTCCTGTACAATATAACCTTGCTGAATAATTCTAAGTACAATAAAACCTTGCTGAATAATTATAAGTGCACTACAACCTTGCCTAATAATTCTAAGTGCAATACAACCTTGTTAAATAATTTTAAGTAAAATACAACCTCGCTAAATATTTCTAAGTGCAATACAACCTTGTTGAATAATTCTAAGTGCAACACAACCTTGCTGAATAATTCTAAGTGCAATACAACCTTGCCTAATAATTCTAAGTGCAACACAACCTTGCTGAATAATTCTAAGTGCAATACAACCTTGCCTAATAATTCTAAGTGCAACACAACCTTGTTGAATAATTCTAAGTGCAATACAACCTTGCTGAATAATTCTAAGTGCAGTAACCTTTACCGTCCCCTACCCATCCCAGAGTACACCGTCCACTTCAAGAGCGACGACGGTGACTGGAAGACGGAACAGCTCGGGAGCAGTTCCGACCGTCACATCCTCAAAGGACTCCGGTGCGGGAGCCGGTACCAGCTGTACATGACCGCTTCCAACAGCCTCGGGACGGGAGAGCCCAGCTCACCTGTGTTCGCCAGGACACAAGGGGCAGGTGCGTTTTTTCTCAACAGTTTTTCTTAATTTCTAGGCTGGAATATCAGTCTTGGACGATGGTGACATTTTGCCATTTTCGCTATCCAATAATCGATATTCGTGATATATCGATATTTTCGATTGTGACATTCCCAGTTAGCACGACCATATGGGCCCACTTGAGTTGGTAAGGGGTTATTCATGTAGGCCCTGTTGGGCAGCCTATATGGTCCCAGAAAGAAACGATCCTTTTTGTTCTATAATGGCAGTTGGGTTTTTCCCACATGAGTCCGTGTAGGATTACTCAACTAGGTCCATATAGTATTATCCATCTGGACCCGCATGGGAAAACCCAACTGCGACAGTATAGAACAAAAGGAGTCGTTTCTTTCTGGATCCGTGTGGGCTGCACATCAGGTCCCAAATGGATAAACTATATTGCCCAGTATAGATAATTCCATATGGATCCATGTGAAAATAAAGCAAAAGGGGTCGTTTCTTTCCGGATCCGTTTAGACTGTCCATCTAGACCCATATGGATAACTTATATGGACCTGTAAGGGTTCACTAAATGGATTTAAATGGGTTTCTCCACACTGGTCCTTCTAGATTAGGACATTAGGCATGGCCGATGAGTGAGTCAACTTGGAACCCTATTCTAAATGGCTATATAATTTCTTAAAATGGTGTATCTAAAGAAACTTCGTGTATTCTAACGGTTTACCAATTTTTCGAATGTCATAATATAAATAAGAATTCCACATATATTTGTAACACTTTATATAGTGAACATTTTAAATAAAAAGAGTATTTCCGAGATATAGATAGTTTGTTAGTACAATCCACAGTTGTATATTATAGTCCCTAACTTCGAATCCGTTAGAGGATATGCAATGAAAGGTTTGAGTGTGGGGCACTGAGCTAGAATAACATAACTATAAGCACTGGAGCGAGGACTAAGCGTGGCCGACCACGTTACTCCCTTTTGAGCGAAAGTAGAAAAACCTACAAGTTTAAAGGTTTTATTCAGGTCCAGAGCCAATGAGGTGAAAACACATACCGATGTGTTCGAAGCGGAGATTGCACGTCAATTCGAAACGGAAGACATTGGTCGGAAATACGAAACCCAAAAATTACCCGCTGTCCCAAATTTACGCCCCGCCCCCTTTCCAAAATAACGTCTACGGTAGTTTTAGTGATTTGGCCCAAGTAAAACAGTCAGCATAAAACCCAAGGATAGTGGAGACTATTTATAAAAGGTGTGCTGGTACTCGCTCTTGCTGATGGAGGGCGGGGAAAAGGATTCTTTTGACGTCATAGTGACGCCTTTCTCCGCCTTCAACTGTCTGTGGGCGTGTCTAATGCTCTCGACAGTCGTCTTAAGAGTAATTGTCGCTATTGTCAAGGAGTACTTAATTTAACAAGAATTCTTGTTTTTAACTAATCAGGAATTTATTTAAAAGAAAACAGTTAAAATTTGCTTCAAAAAACAATTTGAATCGATTTCCAAAGTCGTGGATCGAACCTAAGTAGCAAACCTTGAAACGTACAGCCAATGAGAATTATCAAAAACTCATAGTAAGGCGGAGCTAAAATGACGTCAAAAGAATTCTTTCCTTGCCCCATTCAAAAAGCGAAACACGAGCACACCTTATATATATATATATATGGTCTTCACTATCCTTGCATAAAACCTTCCTCAAAATTTTGAAATAGAAAGTTTTATGCAGGGGAAAACTGCAGGTTTTTTTTTTTTTAAATCTATAAAATTAAAAGTTTTTCTCTCAATATCTTTCATAAAAACTGTAAAAAACATTAAAGGTTTTTGCAGGTAAATTAAAAACTTCAGTTTTTTTTGTTTCAATATCCTTTATAACACATTGCAAAAAACCTTCAATTTGTTAATATTTATGAAGGTTTCAGGCTAATTTTTTTTGCTGGAGGAGAGGGACCCTTAGACATGTACTGTAAGCCTAATCTTTACGGGCCTAATTGATAATCAGGCATTCACCACTTCTCTTCCCCTCCCCCATTCCAGCCCCGATGTCCCCACAGGAATCGGCCTTCGTCCATCCCAACGCCACCTCGGTCGTCCTTCGTCTGTCGTCCTGGAAGAGTGGTGGCTGTCCCATCCACCACTTCGCCGTCCAGCACAGGCCCAAGTACCAGAGCCAGTGGATCACGGACACCGAGAAGCTGGACATGCCCAGGGACGTGTACGTCGTCCGGCACCTGGCCCCGGACAGGGACTACGTTGTCATGGTAACCGCCCATAGCGAGGCGGGGCTAACGCAGGGAGAGTACGCGGTCCGGACTCTGCCCGTGTCTTCTATAGGTACTGGATGTAGTGTTTGTTTTTATATTGTGTGATGACAGTTTCAGGATGTATGTATATATTTAATAGGCAATAGATAGGGTGACCATACGTCCGGATTTCGTCCGGACAGTCCTGATTTCAAGATCACGTACAAACTCACTCTCAAACTCTGTCTTCTGTTATGAAAGAGGGTCGTTAGTAGGCAGCTATCATTTCATATTCAACTTAGATCCCCTCCTCAAGACCCTTCAATCACCCCTTCCCCAAAATGTTAGAATTTCACTAAAATAAATTATGGTTAGCTTATCGACAGACCGAATATTATCATAGTCACTCTTCATAAAATATATAACCAATTTTTATTATGAAGGTGTCATATGAAAGAGAGTGGACTGTAGATGTGGCGAAACGTGCCAAATCTATAAAATATTAAGATATTAATTAGTTTATTACGTTTTTAAATAAACGAAAAGTTATCATCGTGGCGCCATCTGCATTTCAGAATTTGAACAACAGTAAAAGGAATATGCGGTCTAAGTTCAACTAAAACGCAGAAAAGGTATGGAATTAATGTGAGTAAAGCGAGAATTGATTTGCGAAGCAATCCTCCGAGGGGGGGATTAGGTGGTGGAATCCACTAGTTGTAGATTTCCTTAGTTTTTTTTAAACGAAATTTCTGTAGCGTGGCTAGTGAATCTGAATGACCTTGGCACGGAAATTAAACACGACACGTAAATCGAATATGAAACGTTGATATGCTCGGTTCGATAAAAACATTTTAATCTCAATAAATCTTTCACCCCCAACAAAAATAATTGCGCCGTTGGAAATCCCTAAATCAGACCTAAAAGCTAGTATGTTTAGTTTTCAAAATGAACAGTTAAGTTTATGAATTTGGAACGTTTATATTAATTGAAACTCTGTATTTAAATCGCCCGTCTTCCTCAAGTACGTCATTTCGACCATCCTGGCCTTCTGGTTGGACAATATAGATCACGTGACTTCCACGATTTCACGTCGTACGAATAGGAACTCGGTTCCTTCTGGATAAGAAAGTCGGATGATTTGAAGTCCTGTAAGCCACGTGATCTCTATTGTCCAATCAGAGAGTTAGGATGGTAGAAATGGCAGATTTAGGGTATGTGGCCGATTGCAAAACAGACTTTTTAATTTTTGCTGGAATTTTTAAATTTTACATGATCTTTGTTTTATTATTTACAACTTCGGATTATCCACAACCAAAAACTAGTTAGAAACAATATTATCCTTTTGGAATACGACAAGAAACTGCGGTAGAGACAAAAAAAAAATCCTTTATTAAAATTAGTTTTTCACCTTACTATCGGTATAAGTTTATCAAAATCGATTCAGTAATTATCGTGTGATAGGCATGAGATCTAAAAAACGTATGTCAAAATTTTAATTTATTTTCAGAATATATCATAATTGATTTAAACTAAAGGATATACATCTTTATTATCGATTTTATTCAAAATATAATATATTAAGTAATTATATATGTATTCGTTTAATTTAGGTGTCACCGTTTCTTTCATGTTGCAACACTCCACATTACATTGTTTTATCTATTACCGAGACTATTAAATCTTGTAAATACAATGAAACTTTACCACGATCAAAATTATCAGATATCATTTTTACACAATAGAAGATTAACGAAATTTAATGTTATTTATAGAATATTAATGACGTCTAACTATAATCTTAAACACCTAAACCTATATATACATAGAGAAGCCTGTATATTTTTTATACAAAACTACAGTTTTATTCCGAACTTGATGAAATTTTGCACACTTGACCTTCAAAACAAGATACAGGTCACTGTCTGCATGATATTTCGAAAAATCACTCTCATCCCCCCCTTAAAGCAGAAATGACTTCTTTCTAAAACCGTCAGATGGCGCCACGTTGAAGGAATCGGGAATTCTAGCCCAAGGAACGCCAGGTGTTTCAGTGTTATATAGAATCAAATCACAATTTACCACCATATAATCGTTCAAACATATGTTATGTTGCCATTCAAGAATACCTAATATATATTTTCATAATAACACTATGAAGAATAAAATACTGATGACACTATTTACAAATTGTTAATTGTTATATGTATTGTAACTTTCATTAAACTTGTTATGTTTTATCTGAAGTATGTATATTTTATTATATAATGTCTTCTCATTGTGTTTTGTGTATAAATATCAAAATTTTATCCGGACTTTAAAAAAAAAATGGCGGACGTTCTGATACCATAAGCACTCTGTAGATTCGTTTTGTGTTTCGCTCGTTAAATGTATACTGTGCTTCTACATCAGATTTTCTCTTGATTTCTAAAAATTCTCCGTTCTTAGCCCCAACTTCTTCCCCAGCTTACGGTAAACGCGAAACTGGTCTTCCGTTTTACAAGAATATCGCCCTGGTCGTTCCTGTCGTGGTCTCGTCGCTGGTCATCTTGGTCTTGCTGTTCGCCATCGTGGTCTGCTTCAGGAAACATGCCCAGGACAGAAGAGGACGACACGGTAGGTGTTAAATAACTTTGTGATCTTTCGAAAATAAATGTCAGTTAGTTATACAGTTCCAACAAGGATGGAAATCATACGTTATTCTTACATAACAGTTGCTTCTTGCTTCTGTTATTTGAGTTCATTAAACAGAAATCTCTAACCAGACCCTTTCGCTCCCACAGTAAAACCACATATTTACAAATTTGTAGTATGACATCCAGTGGTTTCCATGTTAACCAAATACGTCATTAAAAAGCGTCGAGTGCATTGTATTGGCGCCATAGAAAAGTTTTAAATTAATTTGTATTTTAGAGTAAAGAATTCAAGAGTCACTTTTAAAGTGAGTTGTGCAAAGAAGTATCTTTTTTGTATTGTGGAATTTTGTTAAAATCTGTCAATATTTGACTATTTTTTTTTACTAATAAAGTAAATATTTTTAGTACTAATTAAGCCTATTGGAAATCGGATGTTTTAAATGTTGCTTTGTTGATACTTTTGACGCTCCATTGATGCTTTTAATTTTCTAAGTGAGATCGAAAAATTCAGTATAAAAAATTAGTTGTTCTATTGAATTGTTCTATTGTTGTTCTATTGTAATAATGAAACACATTTTCAAAGAAAAAAAAAAGGGGGGGGGGGTTTCTACCGCAAAAAAAGTTAGTAGTTACAGGGATAAAGAATCCTATAAACTTAACTGTTTAAGAAATCTTTAACTTGTTCTATTTAAAATAAAATTTAACCTGTCATATTTTAAATATTCTTTAACCTGTTCTACTTTAAATATTCTTTAACCTGTTCTATTTTAAATAATTTAACCTGTTCTATTTTAAATATTCTATAACCTGTTCTATTTTAAATATTCTTTAACCTGTTCTATTTTAAATATTCTATAACCTGTTCTATTTTAAATATTCTATAACCTGTTCTTTTTTAAATATTCTAAAACATGTTCTATTTTAAATATTCTATAACCTGTTCTATTTTAAATATTCTTTAACCTGTTCTATTTTAAATATTCTTTAACCTGTTCTTTTTTAAATATTCTTTAACCTGTTCTTTTTAAAAATTATTTAACCTGTTCTTTTTAAAAATTATTTAACCTGTTCTATTTTAAATATTCTTTAACCTGTTCTACTTTAAATATTATTTAACTTATTCTATTTTAAATATTCTTTAACCTGTTTTATTTTATATATTCTTTAACCTGTGCTATTTTAAGAATTCTTCGACCTGATCTATTTTAAAAATTCCTAAATCTTTTCTTTTTTAAACTTATCTTTGTAATTTGAAGAAAATTAGCAGAATAAAAAAAATGGTGTTCGAACCCATTGTGAGTCGTATGACACAAATATATGCAGTATAACTATATAAGTATTAGTATATTGTACTATACAGGGTAATCACAAACTGTTAGGTGATAGTCAAACTGTTAGTGGATAAAAGTAAGTAAGCTGTTTAATCAAACATAATAGACCATTCTTTATCTATGATTTAACTACTTTGTCTCTTGTGTTACTAAAGCTACGCTACTTGTTTATAATATAAGCGAAGTTGTTGGATAGAAGTAATGTTTTATTATGCCAATACAACTTGATATGATACAACCAAACCATCGCTCAATCATTTGGGAACACCCAATTTTTCCCGGTATTTGTTTCAGAGAATTATGCTTTAAATTTTTAAATTTTAAATAAACGTATTTTACTGTTTAGTTCTATAACACAATATTTTATTCCAGATTACGATAACAGAAAACCAGTGGGAGACAGCTTAATGATGAACGACATGACTAAACAAATTCCAGCGAAATCTACCAAATTCTCCCACTACACGTGTCCAGCAGGTATGCACTTAAAACACATTAATTCTAATATAATAGCTTTACATTTCAGAAGTTCTTTCTATAATAGAAAAAGAACCAACCTTCAAAGATTACGTTAATATGTAATATACAAAAATCCCTCGGATATTTTGATCAATTTTCGTTATAGTTCTATTTATTTTGTGGTGTGCGCCGACTGAGCGATAATTTGCCAAGTCTCTTCGGCAACCACAGGGTTACCTCTAGGAAAAACCGGACGAAACAGAACGAGTCGAGATTGCGAACATGTCGCACCTAAACCGTAGCTGACGTGAATAAATAAATTTCATATCTAAACTACCTTCTGATTAATTATTAAAATAATCTAAGTCACCTCAATTTCTTAAATGTTTGGAAAGACAACGTATAGCCAAGTTTCACAATTGGTGCCGTGACCAGGATATCGAAGTATATTTTTTAAACGTATCTTAAACCTTTACGGTCGACGAACATGTTTAATATTTACGTTCTTATTTATGGAACAGTTACGTCGTGTTCTGTTCTTTTTAAAGGGGTGTTCGTTTGTGTGTTCTTTTTATGCTTGGTGTGGATAATTATAAAAATAAAAAAGTCATGAGTAAAGTTCAATGTTAATCTCGGTGCACCAACATATATTTTATGACATTTGTCAATTGTTTTAAGAAAAACAGTTGTTGTGGATATTTTTTCAAGTTAATGAAATATTTAGATCACACACATACTTAACCATTTGCACTCCGCGAACATCTTTGGCATTTCGTTCTTTCCACGGAACAGTTATTCCTTTTTCTCGATGGATCAAAATCCAACAATCATGTCGGTTGTGCCTTTGTATGCGGTTCAGAGATTTTAAGCTATTCATTACCATATTTTATTTCTATTTTTACATCCGAATTTTTAGCTTTGTGCAAAGCCCTCAAGTTCATTTCTTATCAGAATGTTGGTAATTTCATTATTTATACGGATTCTCGGAGTATATTAGAATCTCTCTCATCAGATACCATTAACCATCCTCTGGCTTCTGGTGTTTTAAATATCTATAACAAACTTATCCGACGGGGCTATGGCGTCATATTGTGCTGGATTCCTGGGCATGTAGGCATAACTGGCAATGAAGTGGCAGATCATGCTGCCAAAAATGCCACATCCCAGCTTAATATCAGAATCCCATATGACGACCTACGCAATGTTTTGCGAGACCTTGTACGGAAGGACTGGAGCGATGGCTGGAGGTTACAGACGGCTAATAAATTAGCCTCTGTATTTCCCAGCATCCCGTTCCTACCGTCCTTGCCATCTCGACGATGTGATGTCTTATTGACACGTCTCCGTATAGGTCATACGCGAGCAACGCATAGATATTTATTGCTCGGTGAAACTGCCCCTCCGTGCCATCATTGCCAACAACCTCTGTCTATAAGTCATATTTTAACTTCTTGTCCTCGTCTTAGACGTGTATATAATCGCTTTTTTAACACTTCATCTCCCTCATTGTCCTATTTATTGAATCATCCACATCATTCATCACTATTTATCTTTTTAAACTACACAAGATTTTTACCTTTGCTTTGAATTTTAGTTTGTTTATGTGTATATTTTAGAATTTTAATGTTGGTTTAAAAATCTAGTGTTTGGCGCAGCTTGGCCATTTTTGGCCCTTGTGCCAATAAACCCCAAACAACCAACCAACTATTCCTTTTTCTGTTCTTTTACCCACCATTTTTTTTGCTCATAGAGGGGAGAAAATCGTAATATGTTTCAGATCTGCAAGAAAACAGTTTTTTTTTAAAAAATCGATTTTTTTTTTAAACACAAGGTCAAGGAAACTAAAAGACCAAGTCGTTATGTTGGCGCCTGAGAGGCGACATCGGAATGCAAAGGGTTAACGTACCAGATCGCTAACTAGTTCTGTCTATTCGATTTGGAGTTTTACAGCATTCTAAAACTCTTTGTCGATACTTTAATCTCAAACCTTTTCTCGAAACTCTGAAAGAACCTTAAAAATAGCAACACTCACTAAATTGTGAAAGTCCAATTTCTTAATAACATCAATCAATCAGACAGAGGAGAGGCATACCAAGTAGTAACGAAATCGCCCATCTTGGCGATGGAACCGATAACTAATAAAATGAACTCTTATTCACTCGGAAATTAACATCGAAAGAAATTTTCAATTGACAGCCATCTCAAAGATAAAGATAAAAAGAACTTCTACTACTACTACAGTTTAATTATCTAGATTAAGACGGACGATAATTTGTTTTTTTATATATATATATATAAAAGTTTATTTTTCATTTAAGTCGATTTAATTCGCTCTGGCTCTTAGAAGCGAATTTGCATAAATTTGAATAATCCGCAATTACACGGCGCTACAATAGCCGCTGATTGGTTGACTTGTTGGCTGACTACTTAGTTCGAAAGAATATCGTTCTGGAGTTTAGTTGTTTTTTTTTCCCTGTGGGTTTTCGATTAGATTTACAAGATATTTCATCGTGGAATAGGGGGATAATTTAAAATCAACTTTGTATCTAGTTAAAATGCTTTTAAAGTAGTTTATGTAGTTAAAATTAATGTGTTAGATCGCTACTTTGTTCTTTTACTAACTTCAAAATATTATTTGTTTTTGTCACCCAGGAGCTGTTCCGTGAAATTAATTTAAATGTCAACAATATTCTGTGAATCTAGAAAGTTAAGTTATATACATTATTAGCAATTGTTATATATTTGTTTTATTTAGTTTTTTTACCTTTGTGCCAGAGTATCGTCCTTTTAGCCTATTCTACACGGACTTTATTTACACGCGATTCACCAATCGACGAGCCATTTGCACTGATCTCTAACTGTAACTTCTGGATCGGGCAAGACATTTTGTTGACTTGAAGTCGATATGGAGGCCGCCATGATGTGCCCCACTTTTCTTGATACCGCAATATTTCGTATATTTTTCATGTTGAAATACGCCGACATATATTGCTTAAAACTACGTTTTTTTTTTTTTTTTTTTTTTTTTTTTAAACTTATTTTAATAGCAATCTCCAATTCAAATAGGAAGTCATTTGCAAGTCAAAGTAGAAGTAATTAAAAAGCAAGAGCAAAAACTATTTGTTTGGCAATATAAAAATTAATTCTATAAGAAGAAAATATAATATTTAATTACATTTAATATTTCTACAATGCTATGGTAATTAAAAACACAACTAAATCACTTTAAAAAAATGTTGGGGCACAGCATGGCAGCTTTCAATTGGCTTCAACGCGCCCATAGAGGAAACAAGGTTTGCGCCTTCCAGCAGTTACAGTTAGAGTTCAGTGGCCGTTTGCAACAGCTATTGCTCGTAAGTAAAGTCCGTGTAGAAAGGAGACTTCAGTCCCCAAAATAACGATTTGTTTATTTGTTCCTTGTTTTTAAAATTGAACAAGAACCACAAGTTGCTGAGTTTCAAAATCGCCGTTCTTGCGTTAGCTTATGCTCCCAATAACTACAATATATAAACAATATTTATATTTTTAAAGTAAATACGTCTCTTATTTTGGTATGGGTACATCGACAAAAACTTGAGTGACATAAAATGCTGACACTCCAAAGTCCCATAACTCCAGAAGGAATCAACCTATATATAGATGACCTACCATCGTGTAGAGGAAAATTAAACGGCGTGGTCCCTTTAAATACCAGATACTTTCGCTCGGGTTTGAGCAATTACCTCGACGGTTAAAATATCGGCGTGGCCCGCGTTACATCCAAGGTTCGATTCTGGGTATCCGCAGGGGCCCGGTAGCCCAGTGGATAAAGGCGTTCAACTGGTAATCAGAGGATTGCTTGTTCGAGCCCATGCAATGGACTTGACAAAGAACAGTAAAAAAGTAATGATCTTGCGATCAGAGGATTGCCAGCTTCGCTACAAAAATACTAGAAAGTCGTTTAGAACATTCAACAAATTATATTGACGTGTATACGGGACTAGTGCACGATACATCGGATCGGGGTCCAAAGTCTTGACGCCTATAGAAGGTGTGGGTGCTAGCTCAGGTGTTGTCCCCGTCATCTGACCATGGCTCAAAAATAGGAGGCATCGTTCCCGGGTGTTTCTTCGAGATAAGCCCCGAACCGTCGCCAATATCCCACTGTGTAGCTCTAGTGCGACGTTAATTAACCAGACGAAACCAGAACATCCAACAAATTATATTGACGTGTATACGGGACTAGTGCACGGTAAATCAGATTGGGGTCCTAAGTTCTGACGCTTATTGAGATTGTGTCGGGTGCGAGCTCAGGTGTTGTCCTCGTCGTCTGACCATGGTGTAAAAATACGAGGAATCGTTCCCGGGTATTTCTTTCGAGATAAATCATGAACTGTCATCAATATCCCACAGTGCAGCTCTAGTGCAACGTTAAGTTACCAAACCAAACCAGAACATCCAACAAATTTTATTAACGTGTATAAGGGACTAGTGCACGATAAATGTGATCGGGATCCAATGTTTTGACGCTTATTGAGGTTGCGTCGGGTGCCAGCTCAGGTGTTGTCCTCGCCATTTGACAATGGTTTAAAAATACGAAGAATCGTTCCCGGGTCTTTCCTTCGAGATAGGTCCCAAAGCGGCGTCAATACCCCACTGTGTAGCTCTAGTGCGACGTCTTTTAACCAAACCAAACCGCACTACGCAACAGCTTAAAAAGTACGTTAAAGAAAAGTTTATAACCTTCACAAACTGTAAAAAAATCATAAAATAACAAATAAATATATCGATATCATAACAAACACTTCCGTCGAACGTGTGCGACGGACTAGACTAAGAATAGTAAAAAAGTAGTGATATTGCGATAGGAGGATTGCCAACTTCGCTACCAAAATACTAGAATGTCGTCCAGAACATCCGCAAAAATTTACGGCGTGTATACGGGACTGGGGTACGATAAATCCGGACGTCTATTGAATTCGTTGGATGCCAGCTTAGGTGTTGTCCTTGTCATCTGACCATGGTTCTAAAATAACGAGGTGCATGTATGAATGTGTGTGTGAATGTGTATGTGTTCCCGGGTCTTTCCTTCGAAATAGACCCCGAACCGTCGCCAATAGCCCACTGTACAGCTCTAGTGCGACGGCATTTAACCAAACCAAACCGGGCGTCCGCAAAACGCACTACGCAACAGCTTAAAAAGTACGTTAAAGAAAAGTTTATAACCTTTACAAAATGTAAAAAAAAAAACTATAAAATAACATACATTTATCGATACCATAACAAACACTTTCATTTGGTTTGTCTCCAACACCACAATTTAACCCCCCAAAAAAACATTCTCAACAAAACATAAAATAACCATCCCTCTCCAATAAAAGAACACTCGACAATTCGAACCGCTCAAATACAAGGCCTATTTGACATAAAAGCATAAAATCCCAACTTCAAATACGCATAAAAAAAAAGCAAACTCCTGGGATAAAGGAGCAGTGACCGAAGAATAGGCGATTTTATCGAAGAACAGTCCGACTTTCAACTATCAAAAGAAAAGAATAGGGGAAAAGTAATGCTCTCTGCCCAGAGTCTTGACCTACATGTTACGTATCGATGTTACTGGATATGTTACTGGAAGAGATGGATGGACTCGGGAAAGGGGAAAGTCGCTGGATTGAGTCGCTGGTCGGGATCAATGAAGTCGGACATTTTTCACGGGGGGGATGACGGAGCTTTTGGGATAATTGTAGAAATCGTCTGGGGTTTTGATTTATCACCTGGTGTTTATCAGTTTGGTGTCACGTCATGCGGATTTCTGTTAGAGAAGTTGGAAATCTTGCTGTGGGGGGTTAACAGGCTTCCAGTGTCCGAGTAGATAAAGGCGTTCAGCTAGTGATCAGATTGGTTTGTTTTGAATAAATAACGTCGCAATAGAGCTGCACTTTGGGTTATTGTCGACGGTTCGGGGCCTATCTCGAAAGAAAGGCCCGGGAACGATGCCTCGTATTTTTTAACCATGGTAAGATGACGAGGACAACACCTGAGCTGGCGTTCAACGACTTCAATAGACGTCGGTACTTTGGACCCCGATCAGATTAATCGTGCAGCAGTCCAAGTATTTTGTATATCAAATATTTTGTAGCGAAGCCGGCAACCCTCCGATCACAAGATCACTACTTTTTACTTTTCTTTGTCAAGTCCATCGCCTAGGATCGAACCAAGAATCTTCGTATTTGCAGCTGACACCTTTAACCGCTCGTCCACGGAGGCCTTAAAGCCGTTCAGTAGTAATCAGATTGGTTTTATTATTTAAGGTCGCACTAGAGCTGCACAGTGGGCTATTGGCGGTGTTCCGGGCCTATCTCGAAGGAAAGACCCGGGAACGATGCCTCGTATTTTTTAACCATGGTCGGATGACGAGGACAACACCTGAGCTGGCACCCAACGCCTTCAATAGACGTCAGGACTTTGGACCCCGATCAGATTTATCGTGCACCAGTCCCGTATACACGCCGTGAATTTTTTGTGGATCTTCTGGACGACATTCTAGTATTTTGGTAGTGAAGTTGGCAACCCTCCGATTGCAATATCACTACTTTTTACTATTCTTTAGTATAGTCCATCGCAAGGTTTGAACCGGGAACCCTTGGATGCCCACGACTTAATCCACTCGGCCACGGAGGCCTCGCGCCGCTTGGTATTTCTCGACATAAAATAAAACAAGCGCTATCGCGCTGCTTGGGTCTTTTCATACTCATTTAGAGAAAGCGCGGTTGCGCTGTTTGGGATTCTTCGACACTGTTTTTTCAATACCCCCTGGGACTCAAACGGTTAATTAACCTAACCAATCTTTCTCCGACCATGGTTTAAATTTATGATGCAACGAATACTTCAATTAATTGGTGGATAGTAAACACATTGAGATGGGTTAACAACCTTGGCGCATTTTCGCACGTTTGGCATTTGAGTCCGTTTAACGAAAGAGAACCAGAAAGACATGGCAAAGTAAATATTCACCCTTACTTTGGAGTGTAATGAAAGTTTCTTCACCGATAAGGGCGAAATTTTCATAATCTACACTTTAGGCGCCTACTTTAATCTACACTTAGTCAGATTTCAGCCAAATATGCGATGTCTGAGTTTTCCTTGGGATTTTCCTGTAAACTTCAAATTATTTTTATATAAAAACATTTATTAAATAGTTACGCTAACCCTTCTGATCAAATTTATTCAAAAAGAACCTGTCGAATGAGGAATATAACTCGCCAAATTTTATTTTATTTCTTTAGGCAAAACAGATTATGCAGAACCTTATGCCTGTAACGACTCAGTAGCTTCGAGACAAGTAAGTCTATTTTAATATTCATTTTCAATCTTTAATAAATAACTTAACGTTAAAACTTTCAAGTATATTTAAATAAATACTTTATTGAAAATGGAAGTTCCCCGTAGTAAAACTCGATAAAAGTGGGGTAGTAGTTCGTTCACAAGTTGCTCTGTAGATGGCGCCACCAAATTATTAAATAAAATTATCTTGCGTTATTATTGACACTGGTATGTAATAAATTGTAGTATACTATACATTCACTTAACCGTTACATATAAGTTTGATTATATAATATAGTAATAGAAATATATTTAACTATTTAGTGAATGTATATTATACGTTTTTGTTTTATAAAATGATCATATGGGATTTAACAAAATAGTAAAAAATTTTACTTAATATTTAGATTAATAGGATAAATTTGAAATGGGTCGAAAATCAGGGCCTGATTTACCATTAGGCTAGGGCCCTACTGGGGTTGAGAGACCCAACTTTTATTTTAATTGCACAAAAGTTGCCAATACTTTGACAAATTTGTTATTAACAAGGTAAATTTTTTATAACTTATATAACACTTTGGGGAAAAATTTCTTTAATATTAATGAATAATACACTTAATATGCGATGCTCTTAATTCTTATAGTCATTAAGAAAAATGGAAAAAAATTCTATAACTTTTGAGCGTTTGTAGATGGCAATAGCCCAGTTGCGGCCGAACTGAGCCGGGTTACCATATTTTTGGAGGAAAAGAAAAGTTTGTCTTTTTTAACCGACTGCCCAGCGCGCTCACCAAAACTCCAAATAAAACCGCAAGAAAATTTAAATTAAAACCGCCAACGCGCGCCAAGTCGAGAGGTTATAGATTCGACCTGTATGTATTTATTTTATTTTTATTTTTTTATGTATGTGCGCGCAGGATTTTGATTCTACTTCAGATATTTGGAATTTTTTTTTTTGTTGGATAGGGGATGTTTCAAAGGGGAGCAATTTGAAAAAAATATCCGGTTATCCGGGATTTAACTATCCGGATTTCTTAATTAACCGGACCGTTTAAAAAAAATGTCGTCCGATTTCGAAAATTCTTTTTTTGTTGGATAGAGAAAAATCCTCTTAGGCAAAATCTGCAAAAAAATAATCGATTATCCGGCTGTTATATATCCGGAAATGCCGATTAACCGGAGTTTTTTAAAACAATTTATCCGATTTCAAAATATTTTCATTGTTTAACGGAAGTTGTACAACAATGACATTTCGTTTAACATGCATTTATTGGCTTTGTTAAGGATTGTTTAAAATTTACATTGTTGAGCACAAGTTGCTACTAGAATTTCTTGGTGAATAGGGGGCGAATCCCCTTGCTAAATTAAAAACTAAAAAGGGAAAAATAAAATAATCTTTCTAAAAAAAAGGAAAACCGACTTTAAGAAAAATGCGCTAAAAAGTAAAAAATAATTTTTAATCTTACGAATGAGTTGTCAAAATTGAATTATTGAATATCAATTTTATACGTAGTACAACTTTTGGAAGTTGGTGCCAATTTACAAAAATCATATCTAAATTTTGGCGCCGATTTCAAAAAGTTGTACTAAGTATAAAATTGATATTCAATAATTCAATTTTGACAACTCATTCGTAAGATTAAAAATTATTTTTTACTTTTTAGCGCATTTTTCTTAAAGTCGGTTTTCCTTTTTTTTTAGAAAGATTATTTTATTACTTTACCTTGTCCGATATTGAAAGAAAACTGTGAGCAAGGTCAAAAGGCAGCCATGTTTGGACACAATGAATGGCTTTTGTTAGTTGTATTGCGCAGTGTGTGTTAATAACGTCCGTGTAGTATTGACCCTAAGAAAAGGTTTCGTCTAGTTTACTGATAGTAAATAAGACAATATTGGCCCTTTACCCTGCTCATAAACAGCTGGTACCCCCTCGGAACAGTCATTTTGTGTATGAGTGTGAGAAAATGGGTAAGAGAGTGAGCGACTGGGAGACAGCCTGTGTGAACGAGAGTTTGTGTGTGGGCAAGTGTGTGAGCGTTAGAGTGTGAAATAATATATATTATACTTACACACACCCTTTCACACAACTCCCTCACTCACGCTCACACACACTCGCTCTCTAGTGTATGGGTGCGTGAGTGTGTCTGAGTGCGTGTGAGAGCGAGTGAGTGTGACAGGGTGTGTGTGTGAAGGTAAGTTTATGAGTGGGCAAGTGTGCGCGGGAGTGTGACAGTGTGTTAGAATGTGACAGTGTGTGAGCGAGTGTTTGTGTGAATATATATATATTATATTCACACATACTCTTGCTCACGCACACTCTCCGCTATCTCTCATTCACACTATCACACACACTCACCCACACACTCGAGAGTGTGTGCGTGAGACAGAGTATGTGTAATATATATATATATTATACTTGCACACACACTCGCTCTCGAGTGTGTGGTGCGCATGAGTGTAAGAGAATGTATGAGCGAGGGAGTGTGTGAGTATAATATGTATATTATACTTACACATACTCTGTCTCACGCACACACTCTCAAGTGTGTGAGGGTGAGCACGAGCGATTCTAAAAGCAAGTGTATAAGAGAGAGAGCGTGCGAGAATGTGACAGATTGTGTGAGTATAATATATATATTATACTTACGCACACCCTCGCTCACACACACTCGCACATACATTCTCGCTTACACACAATATCTCTCACGCACACCCTAACCCTCGAGAATATGTGTGAGCGAGTGTGTGTATAATATATTATACTCCCGCTAGCACACAAACTCTCTCTGTCACACATACACTCACGAACAGTTTCACTAACACACTAGAGAGCGAGTGAGGGTGTGCGTGACAGAGTGTGTATGATATATATTTTATACTCACACACGCTCTGTCTCACATTCACACACAGTCGTGCACACGCTCACAAACACTCGCTCCTTCACACACACTCACCCACGAACGCTCGCACACACCCCACTCGCTCTCGAGTGTGTTCGTGAGACAGGGTGAGTTTGTGTGTGACAAAGTCTGTGAGCGAGGGTGTGTGAGGGCACACACTCTCACACGCTCACAAACACTCGCTCCTTCACACACACTCACCCACTTAAATATACACACACTTACAAACGCACGCCCACTCGCTCTCAAGTGTGTGCGTGACATAGTATGAGTGAGCGAGTGTGTGCGTGACATAGTATGAGTGAGCGAGTGTGTGCGTGACATAGTATGAGTGAGCGAGTGCGAACCACAGTGTGTGTAAACGTAAGTATAATACGTATATTATACATACTCTGTCACGCACAAACTCACCCATACACGCTCGCTCACGAGTGTGTTCGCGTGTGTGCGAAAGTGTGTGAGCGATTGTGCCAGAATAAGCGAGGGTGAGTGAGGGCACACTCTCTCACATACACACTCTGTCACACTTGCACACTTTCACACATACACTGTCACAAGCACTCTATCGCTCGCTCAATACACAAACTTACCTTCACACACGCACAAACACTCGCTTACACGCACACACACTCCTTCACACATATTTTAGTAGCAAAATTGGCAGCCCTCCGATCGCAAGATTGCTTCTTGTTTATTATTTCTTTGTCAAGTCCATCAATCGGGCTCAAACTCGCAATCCTCTGATTACTAGCCGAACACCTTTTATCCACTGGCCAACCAGGGGACCAACGATCTTTTTGACATTTGCTTACGCTCGTTGGGGCCTCCAGTTGCCCAGTAGATAAAGGCGTGTTCAGCTGGAAATGAAAGGATTGTACTTTCGAACCCGTGCTGTGGACTAGACAAAGAAAAAGTAAACAAGTAAGTGATCTGATCGTGGTTCACTGTCCTGACGCCTATTGAGGTTGCGTCGGGTGCCAGCTCAAGCGTTGTCCTTGCATCTGACCATGCTTCAAAAACATAAGGCACCGTTTCCTGGTCTTTCCTTCGGGATAGTCCATGAACCGTCGCCAACAGCTCACTGTGCAGTTCTAGTGCGACGTTATTTAACCAAACCTTACCTTTGTGAAGTCACTGATATAGCGAGGGAGAACTGCGCATGCGCCATTTTGAGATGATTCCTTCAGGTTTTAGATTTTGTGCGGGTTCAATTGAAAACGGGAAACATTAAAAAAAAAATGTATGTATATGCCTTAAAGTTTCCCCATACAACGCTTGACCGAAGCTGTTACTAATATAAAATATATTCATGCGTTTTCCAAAAAGGTATTAGAAGTGGCTATTTAATTTTCAAAATACTTTATAAACCAAAAAAAAGAAAAAGTTTTACACTAGCTATTAAATAGTTTTTAACCGACTGAACAGCGCGCCAACCAAAACTCCAAAATAAGATTGTCGGTTATCCGGAATTATCAATTAACCAGACGGTTTGAAGAAAAAAATTGTTCGATTTCGAAAATTCTCTTTTTGTTTGATAGAGTAAAATCCACTACTTATGTACAAAAGTCCTCCCGGAAAATTGTTTGGCCTATATATTCCATCATTAAATTATTACATGCCTTATAACACTTTTTTTCTTTTTCAGGGTTCTGATGGACTATTCGCCACGATTAAGCGATGCCCAACAAGACCTATATACATGTCAGCTTCCTACAAACAAGGTGAACTATTTTTGTCATTTTTACCATTAAATAGTCTAGAATAAACTTTTCCGTATCATATCCTTATAAATAATCCAACACCAAATCGCATGTTCAGGATTAGCAAAATGTAACCCTAGACTCTGGAACCAAATGTGCTAAATGTTCTCCACAAACTAACACACCCTATAGGTTTGACGTCATTATTATAAACGTCACTATTATCAGAATGATGAAAAGGAATGTACAAGTGAAGTCAGTAATCGCTTAAAAATTAGGCACAAAGAAACCTTTAGCGAAGTATTTGACGCTATTCCGCCAAAGCTAAGTGAAATGCCGTTACTTGGCGAAAATTTATCTGAAAATTTAACTTACATATGAAGGGAAATAACGGTTACTTTGCTCTGAATAATGGTATCCTGCAACTGCTCGAATTGTCATTTTTTAAGTTTTTACTTACAATTTATATTTTCATAATAAAATAATGTATAGCTCTTTGAAAAGGCACTGCTAACTCGATTTGTTTGGCTCTAATCTTTCGGAATGTAGGGTTGCTAACTTACCTGAAATCTCGCCAAATTCCTTCCTCTTTCCGCCGAGTGGAAGATCAGGTTCTAGTGCTGCCATCTATGAATTTTCAAAGGAACCTTAAAGCTTAGCAAGGCGTTCTAAGCAAACCATTGCCATGCAGAACATCCGTAGATTTGTATAGGAATTAAGACATTAAATATGGTCTAAAAAATCTGTATTTTACTTGGAAAATGTATAAATTTAATATGAAATTTTTCATAACTTAACGAACCGCTTTAGTGGATGCATTCAAAACAAAACCGGCCCCAAGATACGAATCGTATCGCAAATACTATGAGGTTGATCATAACAACCGATTGTTTAGAACCCAGATAAGAACGTTCTAGGGAAAGAAGTTCTTGTCAACCCATTCCTCTCAACAGTGACGTCACGATGTATGGTATGTTTACTAATACAGCATTAATAATATGGGGATGTAATTTTAAAATATTTGTTTTTCATTTTTCAGGTTCGGATGCATTTTGCACCCAACATTCCGCCCCCCTAGAGGGCAGCACCCGTTCAGAACCTACCTCGAACGAAAAATGGAGCAATCCCAGGAACAACAGCAAGCCAATGCGGTGATAACCCCGCCCACTGTGGAACATATTCTACCTTTACCTTCACCGTCCTCGATTCCCATTGGTCTACTCTCTGTTCTACGTCACTGGACGGAAGCTGATAAAAGCCGTTGTCAAGACAACTCAGTTCCAGAAAGCGCTGAAATGGAGTAACATTCGAACTCGTTACGAAAATTTTGGAACTTTTTTTAAGTTCCAAATGTTGTGTTTATATTTTAAAACCTTTAGAATGTGGGTATTTGGATTTAACATTGGATCATGGTTGAAATATCGACCAGACATACCGACCATATAAAGGATTTATTATGTGTTATGTTTCGAATTATTAAGCATGTGATATTAATGTAAATTGTATACTATCTGAAAGAAGCGTTGTTTCTAATATATCGCACATCATTGTACAGCATGTGTTGATTTCTCCCAATCATAAGGATAATGTGTTTCGAGTATAAGGATAATGGGCTTTGAGAATAAAGATAATGTGCTTTTTTAATCTACATAATTGGAATACATTCGTAGGTGTGAATGTCATTTGCAAAAAGAAATATCACTTTTGGAATATTGTTTTCGATGTACGACAAAAATATATGTTGTCAAGATAATATTTGTGATAAAATTTCTCAAATTTAAAGTTATATATTATAGTAGATTTATCGTGATCTAAACCTTTAAAAATCTAAAGTGCCATAAAATATAGTGTGGTCCGGATTAATTGGCGTTTGGGAACGCCCCTCAGAACTGATTACAGCCAATCAACAAGAGATGTTCGATGAATAGGCCAATAGGATTATTTAAATTCAGTAAACAATGTGACGTCACATCGGCCATTGATTCAGAGTTGCCTTTTGGAATGGTTACTAATTTGAACAGTTTTGAAGTTCGTAAATCGGGACTGCTTGGAAATAGTAAGCCAAAAAACTTATTTTACGATTATTTCTAATTACTAACAAAAATAACGATCCGTTATTTTTTTTTCTATTCTTCAAACTGAAAAAGAGCAATATATTCTTGATTTAAAACAAAAAAGTTATTCTCTCATG
Source organism: Troglohyphantes excavatus (assembly GCA_963932185.1). Classification (NCBI taxonomy): domain Eukaryota; kingdom Metazoa; phylum Arthropoda; class Arachnida; order Araneae; family Linyphiidae; genus Troglohyphantes; species Troglohyphantes excavatus. The sequence continues at coordinate 42,219,371 of OZ010678.1, forward strand.
AACTTTAATGGAAATATTTATTTTTTTTTCATCTAGAAGCAGCAAGTATGTTTGTGATCTTAAAACTATCTTCAGGTTGATATTCTTCACATACCCTGTTGATTTTGCGAACATTTGACAGATGTTCTAAACCGTTAAATATGTTTGATTTACTGAGATTAACATTCAGCTACACGAGTAACTTTTTTATTTTTATAATTATCCACACTAAACGTAAAAAGAACACGTTAAAAGAATCGAAGAAAGAACAGGGACGAGAAGTAGATGTTCCATAAAAGGAACGTAAATATTAAACATGTTCTTCGAGTACAAAGAGTTGATACCAATTTTGTTCATTTAGGTATCTTGATTTTAAATTATCAAATTGAATGATGACACGCGTTCAAATCATGCAGTTTTGCATTCGAAAAAGTGATATTGAAAAATATTATCCTTTTAAATAAAAACGAAAAGGAATACTCGAAGAGATAGAAACTTGCTGATTTGTAAACTATGCAAAGAATTAAAAAATTCAAGACAAAAGTGCGTATATTTTACATTATATGTGTGCCAAGACAAGCTAACGTAAAACGATCATGTTCATTTCCACTCAATGTAATTAGCACTAAATTTTGTCAGAAATCTAATTTTTTATCTCTTTACACTCAGGGGGACAAAATAACGACTCGGTTTTTTTTACCTGTTCTTCAAAATGAACAAGAACAGCATATTCTTGAGTTTGAAAAATTTCTTTTATTAGCTTTTTCCTCACACCCAATCCTAAATAGTTTATTATGTTTGTCTTCTAGTAGTACTAAAAATTTTTATCTCCTTACACTCAGGAGAACAAAATAACGACTCGTTTTTTTTCACCTGTTCTTCAAAATGAACAAGAACAGCACATTCTTGAGTTTGAAAAACGTTCTTTTATTAGCTTTTTCCTCACACTAAATCCTAAATAGATTATTATTTTTGTCAGCTAGTAGTACTAAAATTGTAACCCACTTGCACTCCGTTGGCGCCGCTCAGGCGACAACTTAACGACTCGTTCATTTGGTTCCCTGTTCTTTAAAATAAACGAGAACAGCATGATCTTGTGTTTAAAAAAACATCGATATTTTTTTTCAAATCGTTCTTTTGCAGATCCAAAACAGATTAGGTTTCTTTTTTCTATAAGCATAACAAATTCTAGGAAAAAGATCATAAGGATAAATAACTGTTCCGTAGAAAGAACGGAAAACGCAAAGTGTTCTTGGAGTGCAAAGCGTTAAAGCAGTAACGTTTATAACTGTTCCGTAAATATGACATATGTCAAAGGCGTTAATATAATGCAAAGGGTTGATTTTCAGTTAATGTAATGCTGCTTCATTAATCATGAAATTTGTCATGAAATATAAAGAATAGACACAACGAAAATTGTTCGAAAATTTATCGATGTTCCATATGAACAAATATCCCGAATCATTAGAAAAGAAATTTGATAATTGATCAATAAATCATACTGATCTTCAAATTCTAATAATACATTGATCAAAAGGTGTGACATTTTATGAGAGGAATATGTGTATTTTTTCAATGAAATTGTTAAAACGTCATAAAAAAATGAAATTAATTTGACGAAATTGCTTTGATCTCATGTGGCGAATTACATTAATTCTGTCATGTATAAAATTTTGTTACGTTGTAAATGTATATAATGAATCTTCATGTTTGTTCTACATATGTTAATCTTGGTGTAAATAAATGTTTTTGGAACATTTCTGTGTACTCTATGTTTAGATATGAGTAGCCTAAATGCAAAAGCAGCTATATCCAAAAATTCGAAAAACGAAATTTTGGTATCGGTAGGTTGACCTTGGCTTCAATTTTAAAATACAAAGTGTTCAAGAAATATCGTTACAACTTTGACGTACAATAAAACCTAATAGAAATATGTAAGCTATGTTGTTTGTATATATAATAGCAACACGTGATGTTTGAATTATACATAATTGAAAAAAAAAAATTATAAATAAAAGTGTATGTGTTGGTGTTACATGTACAGCCGGGGAAAAAAAAGGAACCACCAATGATTATTTCGTTAGTTTTTATAGTAGAGCTAAACTTAAGGGGGTCCGATACCCAAAATTCGCAAAAAAAGTCATTTTTTTTTATATTTAAAAAATAATATTCAAACTTATCTTAATAACTCACAAAAAACTGCTTCAAAAAATTCCTATTACTTTTTTAGTTATGAATGTTTTAATGATGTGTTCCTATAACATAGTTGTATCATATGTAAACTTTAAAAGCAAATATCTCTGTTCGTGGTTTTGAAATTTAATGAACACTAAAAATGCTAAGGCTTTTTTACTATTATACTTAAAATCATAATTTTTGTGTGTATAACAAGATAAATATATTTTAAATAGATGTATGCATTCAGATTTCTTATTTTTACCATAGTTTGTTTTTTAGAACCACTTAAAATGGAATTTTATTTTTTTTCGTCAATTTTTTTTCCAAAATTTCTAATATATTTTATTTTTTTAAAGTGATGTATCTGAATCAAAATTTGAATGCATACATCTATTTACATATTATTCAAAATCTTAAATAAAAAAAATTGCTTCAAAATATTGAAAAACAAAAAAGGAGTAGGAATTTTAAAATCGTTAAAAAATTTACTAAAATTTTAATTTAAAAATAAATGTGCAATTTAAAAAAAAAATTGAGCGTCTTAAAATGGTTTTTTATGCATATTTAGAAAGAGAAAAAAATTGGATTGTACAAGTATAACAATAAAGAAAAAAATGTCGAAGGTATCGCACCCCCTTAACATACCATTTTGTATGGAATAAAGTCTACTACACATTGATATACAAAAAAATTGCATACGGGACTATCTTCATTTTAAAATTCGCCCCAACTTTAAAATTTCCAATAGCAACACCCAAGTTTGACTCAATATTTAGAATCTACGACAAAATTTATCGTTGAATATCAATTTGCAAGTCATTTGGTTAAGTAGTTTTTTAATTATGAATATCGAAAGTTTAGAACTCGTAATGTTAAATGAATTTCTTAAACTTTTAATCATATCGTTCGAAATAAAAATTTTATTCAGCTGGTATTTTTATACACTAACTTTCATTACTTATATGTATATTTTTTAATTTTATTTAAATTAGGATATTAATATTCATAAAATTTATGAATAGCAACCATGCTATATCTTGACAGTGATGGATTCAGAAAAATATTTTATATGCACATCCAAAATTTCATGATTTCCCTCTTTGTAGTTTTTTTGCTATATTAAAATGTGCATCAAATGATCATTTCAGGGGTCATATATAAATATAAAATCTGCAGAACTTAACAGAAATCTTCACTAATTTTGAGAATTAAAAGCGCTGTGATCGCGTTGGCATAAAATTCTAAATTCTTATATAAAGGCGAAGGGTATACGGGAGCGAGGGAATGAATGGCCACGGCAAAAGAAGAACCACGGCTAACACCAATACATTTTCTACCCACGTCTTTTATTTCGTAGTGCAACAAATACTTTGCTCAATGTGGAGGCAGCCCCTCAAATCAGATCGAAAATTTATATTTCGATTATTTTGAGGGCGGGGAACATTTCTGCGCTATCAAAAGTAGGTGTGCTAATGAAAATTTTAAAGTTGGTGCGGATTCGTGTATGAAGATAGTCCCCTACATAATTTTTTTGTATATCAATGTGTAGTAGAATTTATTCCATACAAAATGGTATATTAAGTTTAGCTCTACTCAAAATTTATGCATGATGTTTGTAAACTGGCACCAACTTCAAAAACTTGTAAAAAGTATAAAATTTATATAAATTAGTCAATTTTTTCCAACTTGTTCGTAAAATTAAAAATTATTTTATTATTTAGCTCATTTTTCTTAATTAAAGTCGGTTTCTTTTTTATAAAGAGATTATTTTATTTTCCCCTTTTTAGTTTTTAATTTAGCAGGGGACGAAGTACCCTGCTATTATTCACCAAAAATAATCAAGTTGTTGCTCAAATTTTGTCAATATCCGCGCCAATAAATGCTGGGTAAACAAAATGTCATTGTAGTACAGCCTCTACCAAACAATGAAAACATTTTGAAATTGGAGAAACTGTTCAAAAAAAGTTCGGTTAATCGATATTTCCGGATATATAACAACCGGATAACCGATTATTTTGTGCAGTTTTTGTCAAAGAGGATTTTTCTCTATCCAGCAACAAAAAATTCGAAATCGGAAAATATTAGTTTTTAAACAGTTCGGTTAATTGAAAATTCCGGATGGTTAAATGCCGGATAACCAACGGATATATTTTTAAAAAAGTACCCAAGGGAAACATTCCCTATCCAAAATAAAAAATGCCCAATTATGTTAATTAGAACAGAAATCTTGCGAGAACATACATAAAAAAAATTAATACAAGACAGTCGAATTGATAACCTCGCTCCTTTTGATGCGCTTCTGAAATTGGTTGGCGCACTTTTAAGTCGGTTAAAATTAACTTATCTAACTGAAATTCGGTACACGGGATATACAGAACTATATCATTAAAATTGCAAAGTTGTTGCTTACCTGTTACTTTTTGGAAAGTATAGCTGACCTGTTCTTTTATAGCCCGTTTTATGACCTGTTCTTTTATAGCCCCTAGTTCCAAGTCCATTCAAGGCATAGATGTTGCTTGTATGAGTTCTAAATAGAAGCGACGGTGATCCTCTTATTATGTGCTCATTTACTAAAAGTAGCTGCTTCCAATAAATAAGGATGAACTTTGCCATTTTTCTGAATGCTCTAAAGCAAGTTCAATTCTAAAAGAAAAAATATATATTTGTCAGAAAAACATGAGTTTCAAATCAGCTGATGCAATAATAAGTCAATGTAATATATATTATCGTCATTTCGAGTTGCATTATCTCAAAGCAGATTTTTAACCGTTTGCACTCCGTTGGCGCCGCTCAGGCGACAACATAACGACTCGTTCTTTTGGTTCCCTGTTCTTTAAAATAAACTCGAAAAGTGTCTTGTATGTAAAACACGTCGATCTTTTTTTTGTCAACTTGTTCTCTTGCAGAACCAAAACAGATTATGATTTTTTCCCCCTCTATGAGCATAAAAAATTCTGTGGAAAAAACAGAAAGAGGAATAACTGTTTTTTAGAAAGAACGTAATTGTCAAAATGTTCTTGGAGTGGAAAAGGTTGGAGTCGTTTCGCGACCGACTTGTCTCAAAAGCTCTCCGTAGCAAAATACCCAAGAAGATCTCGTTTTTTTTAATATAATGCATCCCTTTGCACTCCGATGTCGCCTCTCAGGCGCCAACAGATCGACCCATTCTTTTGTTTCCCTGTTCTTTAAAATAAACGAGAACGGCATGATCTTGTGTTTAGAACACAAGATCATGCCGTTCTCGTCAATCAATCACTTTTTCAAGTGATTGATGATTTCAAGTGATTTTCGTCAACCAATCAATCTTTTTTTCAACTTGTTCTCTTGCAAATACAAAACAGATTAGGAATTATTCCCTTTATGACTATAAAAAAAATCTGTGGAAAAGAACGTAAAGAGGACTGAATAACTGTTCCATAGAAAGAACACAAATCGAAAAATGTTCTTAGAGTACAAAGGGTTAAAAAAAATCAATTTTGACTTATATAGTTTAATTTTTCTCAAAAAAAATAGTTTTATTTACTGAACAGCTCAGTTTTTTGAAAAAAATATCACGTTTTTATAAGAATTTATTGGAAAACAAACATTTCTTTTTAATATAGAAGTGTGGCTCCCGTTGTTTGGAAGCTCAACTAGTCCAAACCTTCGAGTAGAGCTAATATGACGTCATCATCGTGATGCAAACATCTCAGACCTGATGGCACCAGACACGTGACTTCCTTTCAAAATTTATGAATGAAAAAACGTTCGCGATTGACTTGTGATTTGGAAATAATTGTAAATGTGTTACTTCATGAATTACAGGATATTTTTTATGAATGAACAAGAAAAAATTTATGAATGGATGACGTAATACATGTCTGAGGCCATACATGTTAGCCTCACTTTGATGTTAGCGAGATTATGTTGATGTGACCGATTTCTACACCGAGGCGCCATGGAGGTGTTTTAGTAAGAAGTCATTTCTGCTTTGAGGAGAGTGAAGGGGGATGAGATGGATTTTCAAAATCTCATGTACACATTCCTCTTGTTTTAAAGGTCCAGAATGCAAAATTATATTAATTTAATCATTTTTACAATAATTATGCCATTTTAATGATATTTTTAGATATTTGGCTATATTAGAGTTCATTTGGCGAAGTATTTATCCATTTGGGGACATTTTAATTCATTTGGCGACATTATATTGATTTGATAACCCTTTTTTTTTATTCATTCCTTTTTATTCTTTTGGCGACATGTTGGCGGTATATTGGCGTATTTCCTCGTCAGCCAATCATAATGCATCGTTCATCCATCTTCATGGCTTACTATGTAAGATAATGTTACATTGTTGAAATATTACATTGTTACAGTATTGCATTATAATAATTTGGTTTTATTAAGAAACCAATGGGGTTAAGCGAGTTAAGGGTTGGGCAAGAGGGTTGTTCGAAATTTCATGTAGACAGTTATTTAATTTCATCAAGATCGGGATAAAACTATAGATTTATATAAAATACAAAAACTTTTCTTCATATATAGATAATGCTTTTCTTTATTTGTATTTATTTTATACGGCAATTCCATATAAAAACATATTTGACAGAAACATATTGGTATTGGTGTATCGATTAACCATATTTATTCTCAAATTCTACTCATTAATGTGTAATTTAAATAATTATTATACTTAAATGATTTTCTATCAATTTATAGATTTCACAATATTTTGTAAATATTTTAATGTCTCAATTTTTAGCCTATATGGTAATATGTTTAAAATAAGGATAAATTGGTTAGAGTTAAATATCTTATATAACTAAACTCGGAAATTGTTTACATAAACGACTGTAGCCAAACAGGATAATAAAATCCAAACGAATTTCTATCAACTCGAATAAGTTTAATTATTAATTATACCTGTACAAAATGTACTATTTATACATACTGATATCATTAAGAATCTTGGAGAAAAAAAGAAAATTATAAAAATTTACTTTAGCAAATAAATTATTCCTGAAATGTATATGCATTCTACAGTAAATCTGTACTGTAATTCTTAATTAAAAGATAATTTTACAAACACATTTATATTAATCGAATTAGCTTTAAATTTAAATTAAGTTTTAAAATTTGAATTCACCCTCTTTGTTACGTCTATTTTTTATTTTATTTTATTATGTTTAATTTTTTTTGGAAAACACCCGCAATTAACTGTTTTTTTGCCACTTTGTTTCAGAAGTACAAGTTGGCCAAAAGCGCACGCCTAGTCTGCATTCCAATTCTTCTCTAACTCACTGTTGGCATACCTTGTTCGTGCTGCCATCTATTATCGTAAATAAGAAGCAAGACATTACATGACAATTTATGAATTTCCAGATAGTTTGCAAAATATCGTTTCACATTAAAAATATTTTCTAAATTATTAACAGATTAATTTATCAATAAAAAGACATTTATAAATACAGCTTATTAATTTTCGGGATTTTTTTTAATTTGCCATTCCGAATATAACTTTTGTTTTAACAAAATATTAATATTTACTAGCACTATTTTTATAGTTTAATATTTAGCAACATTTTTCTATTTTAATACTTAATTAATTTTAACATTATTTTAAATTTTAATAAGCCACCGATAGTTTTAATCTTATTTTAAATTATTAAATTCCAATTAATTTTAGAAAGTAACATAATTAATCGACATTAAAAATTATATTTAAATCATTAATGAAATACTTTCATAACTTTTAATTTAAATTAACATGTAAAATCTTTTAAATGTTCCTCCCCCACCCCCTTCTCCATATACCATTAGTTAATATAACTAAATATCAAGTTAATAAAAAGGGAATATTGAGAGTTCCAATAAAAATGAAGTAGTAATTAATGGGATGTTCAAAATCAGAATTATATTAATTTTATAGCAATAAAAAGAATTTTAAAGTTATTTAAATTTTCGGTCCCGAAAACCAAAACTGTATTATTAGAAATTTCAAAGACTTTTTATTTTACATATTTAGTATAATATTAACATAACTAATACGATTTATAATTTTTTTTAAATACTAGCTTTGTTTAATTTTAACAAAAATTAATATTTCTATAAATACATTTACATAAGAATAGAGTATCTGTGGATTCGAACAAAACCGTTCCTTTTGAGTTTTTTGCATGTTTTTGAATACAATCTAGTTCTAATAATTTATTTAAGTAATAGTAAGCTGGAACTTATAGTTACATACTCAACCGACTATAGAAATGCAATTAAAAAAATAAGGATAAACTTGTTCATTTTAACTAGAACACAATATCATGTTTTTAAATGAATGGAATAAGAGTTATGGTTTTAACTTTGCAAGAACACATTAGTTTAAGAACAAAATAAACGAATTAAAAGTATTTTCATTCCAGTTGAAAGCGATATCATTGTTTATTTTTTTTATTATTATTATTTATTTATTTCATGCGTAATGATATTTTCAAGAATAAATAATAGTGTTGAGAAGAATTCTTCAAGAATATATAAATTCTTGTTATGTTCGTGAAGGTCAAAAAGAATGCTAAAATCGTTTGGTGCTAGAAATGAAACTTTTCATTTGAGCTTAATGCACGACTCGATAAATGCTGTAAATCTTTTCACTCAAGCTAAATGCTTGAACTCCAATTTCATGTAAGTTTTTTTGCTGATCAAAGACATATATTTAAATTACAGAACCAAATAAGCATCGTCGTCTGTTTTGCTTGTCGTTTCGTCTTCATTTTCTAATCAACGTGTTCCATCGTTAGTTGTAAGTGTAAATTTTTTTTATCTAATATAAAAAAAAGTTTCTTAACTCACTTATACAGTTTCGTTTTGCATAATAAAACTTATACAGCGTATTATCCCCAAACTGGACAACTTTGAGCAGTAGCTGTTTGTTTTTTACATCACGTGTTACTAACACAGTTTGTAAATATTTGTTTTGTATGATTAAAGAGTAAATATTCAAAACGTGTTTTGTCCAAAATTGTAAAACTAACTAGATTATTAAATCAATTAATTCGCCTGTGAAATTTCTATTTAACTAAACTATTTTATACCTAGAAAACACATGTTATCTTATTTAAGGGTGACACAGTATCCAAAAAAAATTTTAATTCTCGGGTTTTTTTTATATGCTAAATTTATAGTTTGGAATCTTCTAAATATGCTTGTGAGATTCTGGAATTTTATTTATGCTTTTTAATAAGTTATTTGAAATTCTATGAGTGGCGTGGCAATTAAAAAATTATGAGGGGGGGGGAGGACTCAACTAGTTCCAGGCCCAAAATATTTACGAATATATGTTAATTACCAGTTATGTTAATTACCAGTTATGCTAATTAACAGTTGTGTTAATTAGCAGTTATGCTAATTAATACCAGAACTGCCGGATAACCGGACCGGATATTGTTTTCAAAAGGCTCCCAAGTGAAACATCACCTATCCAACAAAAAAAGAATTTTCCAAATATCTGAATTTGAACAGAAATCTTGCACAAACATACATAAAAAAAGCAGTTGTGTTAATTAATAATTCGTAATTAATTAACAATTAGTTAATTAACAATAGCCGATTATCGATAATTTGTAATATCATAGTTAAATGAATAAATTCGGAAACTGTTTCGTTTTTATTAATTAAAATTAGGATTAGCATAATTTTCATCAATTGTATGAAATTTATATTGTGTCCGAAATCTTATTTGAGACAGTGGTAAAAAAATTTCACTTGAAATTCTATGAAGATTTTAATTAGTTTTTCTTATCGTTTGATTTTTCTTGATTTTAAGTTTTTCGATACGCTAAGGCCATTTTTTTATTATTAATCAAAAATGTATAATTTTTAAGCATATTGTAATATATGTATATTATAAATTGGCATGCGAATTATCTCTATGGGTAGTAATAGTTTTTTTGTTATTACTAAAGTAAAAAAAAATCAAGTTTTAAGGGATAATTTTGTATTATTAGAATAAATATTTATATAAAAATATATACACAAATATAAAATAATAATAAAACAAAATAAATATATATAACTACGTTATATATTATTTTTAAGCATATTGTAAAGTATGTGCATATTCACATACTTTACAATATGCTTTAAAAATTATATATTTCTCCATTAATAATAAAAAGCCTTTGCAATTCGATAAACTTAATATTAAAAAATACGAAACACTGAAAATAAAACGATTTTAAATTTTCTTTCCTTACTTTTTCCTTCTTTCATCCAGCATAAAATCTTAAATAACTCTTTTAAAAACGTAAATACAGTTCTAGAATATTTCAAGCCTATTTAGAAGATTCCAAACTATGATTTTATCAAATAAAAGGATTCGAAAATGTTATAATTTTTTGGTTGCTGTGTGCCCTACAGGAAAATAATGCTTCAAACGTTAAAATACATTTAATAAACTAATTTAAATTCTGAAACGTTTGGTCTTAGGTTTAAAATTTTAAATTCAATATTATTATAAAGTTCCAGACTGCTGAACAAAGGAAGTATTATTTTGGTACATATGTAGTATAGGACATTTGGCGCGAGTTGTTTTTGGCGTGTTTTATAGGGGCGATACATTTATAGTATGGCAACCACACCGGAAATTGTTGGTATTTTCCGATCCTTGTGGCGAATTTCAATCTGACAACCCTATGACGTCATCGTGCTGCATAATCGTTTGTGCGTTCCCGGAAATTTTTTGGCTTTAGCAACACTTTTCGTCGCCAACAAAAACAAAACGCGCCAAATGTCCTATACAACATTTGTTCCATCATTTGTCGACCTATTTACAACTTTGCGTTATTTTTATAGATTAACGCTAACACTTTTTAGTAATGAAATTCTAAGGGTTGAATTATAATTAACAGAAAAAAATTAATAATATTTCATAGATTAGCATCCCCAAACCTCTTCTTAATAGTAGTAATTAACAGGAAACAAAAAACTGCACTTGAATATGTAAAGCGACAGCAGCAGTAGCTGCGCATTAAAAACAACCAAACTTTGCGCTCTATCTTTCACTTCCTTATTCCCCAACTACCGCTCGCCGAATAGAATTTACCGCCAATCCTGTTGCGCGTTTCATCGATTTTCTCGTTTCATTCATCGTATCGTTTCGTCGGCTCCCCGCCAATCAGATCCTTTCCATTATTTTACTGTTGGGAAAATGAATGCTTTGAATGACGAGGTTTTTTTCAATGTTTTACTACTTCGAATATTTGTAATTTATTTTTCTTTGAAAGTTATTTTTAACCGACTGAACAGCGCGCCAACCCAAACTCCAAAATAAAACCGCCAGAAAACTTAAATTGAAACCGCCAAGTCGAGAGGTTATAGATTCGAGCTTTATGTAATTTTTTTTTATGTATGTTCGTGCGGTATTTCGGTTCTACTTCAGATATTTACACAATTTTTTTTGTTAAATATTTTAAACGAATGCCCACTAGAAATTAATTTAGATGGTTTTAATTATTGAACTTTTTTGATTGATTTTAAATGACCTCGAATTTATACTAAATATTATATTTATTTTATTAATGCTTATGAGTTATATAAGGTCCCCATTGTTTTTTAAATATTAAAAGTTTAAAGAATTTTTCGACAACTAAAAAATAATTTTCACATATTAATTTTTAAACCACTGATTTAGACAAAAAAAAAATTTTATGTAATTTTTACTATTGAACATAAAGTTTCCAAATATCATAAATGATAACTATATCCATATGAATGTGGGTGCATTAAACTAATAAATCCCTATCTTTTATGAGTTTGAAAACAACTAAAACTTTAAAGAAATTAAATGGTTTGGTTTGGTTTGGTTTGGTTTGGTTAATTAACGTCGCACTAGAGCTGCACAGTAGGCTATTGGCGACGGTTCGGGGTCAATCTCGAAGGAAAGACCCGGGAACACATACACATTCACACACACACATTCATACATGCACCTCCCAGAATATCCAACAAATTATACTGGCGTGTATACGGGACTGGTGCACGATAAAACTGATCGGGGTCCAAAGTCCCGACGTCTATTGAAGGCGTTGGGTGCCAGTTCAGGTGTTTCCTCGTCATCTGAACATGGTTCTAAAAATAACCAGGTGCATGTATGAATGTGTATGTGTTCCCGGGTCTTTCCTTCGAGATAGACCCCGAACCGTCGCTAATAGCCCACTGTGCAGCTCTAGTGCGACGTTAATTAACCAAAAAAAAAAAACTAACCCATCAAGGCCCCTCAATAGCCTGGTTTGGTTAATTAACGTCGCACTAGAACTACACGCCAAACCACGCTATTGAGGGGCCTTGATGGGTTAGGTTTGGTTTTTTTGGGGGGTTTTGTTTAATTAACGTCGCACTAGAACTGCACATTGGGCTATTGGCGACAGCCTATCTCAAAGGAAAGACCCGGGAACAATACCTCGTAATTTTGAACCATGCTCAGATGACAAGGTCAGAGTTATGGAACTTATATTTCAATGACATACTAATGAGAGACCCCCTATCCCCTGAAAAATAAGTGTTGCTCTCAATTTTATTTTGTTTGTTTTCATCCCTAATTTCAGGTCATGAGTGACAGAAATGATTTATATTCCATGTTTGGTGGTCCCCCTAGTGACCAGTGTCCTAACCCGCACTTTGTGGAGGAAAGGAGTCTGATTCGTCCCTTGCTGACTTTCTTCTGCTTCTTAGCTGGGACAATTATGTGTAAGTAAAATCTATATATATAATTATCTCACGCGGTGATAAAAAAAAAAAAACGCTGTATTTCTCGTTGCGGAATGGCAACATAAGTTTGTTTACAAAAATATGTTGCATCCGCATTTGTATTTTGCCAGTATGTAAGCCATTAGGGAGATTAACCCCTTCAAGTCATTAAAGAATGATGATGTCAGTTTAAATTAGGAAGATTATATGTCTTATTATATTTTTAAAAAAAAGAGGAGGTTGCGTACAACCCTCAGTTGGTTGGCAGAACTTCCTAGTATCATTAAAAAATTTAAAGTTTTTTTAATGGGCGATTTTTGGTAAAGAGATGCCATAATTGACAACGCGGAGGGGATGAGAATCACAAAACCATTGATCAAAGGGTGTAACAGATGTTTTTGAACAGTTATTATAATGAGATATTCTAGAAACTGCTGCCCAAAAAGAGGTTTAAGTTGCCAAATACCGACTACTCGGAGAAGGTTTTAAAAAATTTAAGTCATCACGAGACATCCAAAGATAAATCACTCGGTCGCGACTAAATAAATATGTATATTAAAAGTTTAAATTATAAAAAATAAACAATGGATTGTTATTTCTTGTGGTGAGATACCAAAACCGTTAGAGGGTATGAGAAGCTCTAAACGACTGTTCTAAGGGGGTACCAGTTGTTCTTGAACAGTTATTATTATGAGAAATTTTAAAAACGATGCCAAAATTGCTAACCTCAGCTTTTGTTCATGTGATTTTAATGAAAAAGTCGTCTAAAGGTAAGTGATTCAATGACGGAACGATTGTCGAGCATGACGTCAGTGGCCTTAAAGATCGCTGAATTCTAAAAAATGGTAGTGTTATTGTTGAGAGCGTATACATCCCCTATAAAATTAAAGTACACGAATATATTTTTTTAAAAATACTTAAATCGAATAAAAGTTTCTTCAGTACTCTATTTTAACTTTTTATATACCCAAATCTACCCTTTCCTTAGTCCGGCTCTCCAAGTGGCCATTTGTGTTGCTTGGATCTTAAGCCGCTTTATTTCCTGAGAAGAGCATGAATGCAGAATATCTGAAATTAGCTCTATGTCCTGGCATTACTTGGGCACACTGAACTCTAACTGTAACTGCTGGAAGGCTTGGGCAGTGTTTGTCGGTTTATTCATAGTGGCGCCACCTGGCGGTTTTAGTAAGAAGTCACTTCAGCTTTAAAGGTGGTGGAAGTGGTATTTCGGAATCTAGTGTACACAGTGACCTTCCTCTTGTTTTTGGAGATCAAATGTTCGAAATTTTATCAAGCTCGGAATTAAACAGTAGATTTGTATTAAAAAATAAATAAACCAACAGACACTCATCTAAAAGATGTTCTTCTAAAATTTTAGTTGAATGGGGTTGTTCACCTTTAAGCTTTATTTCCTTCGAGCATGGATCCTTCATAGTAGAGAAAGCATAATGTTATAATCTCTCTAACATCAAAGTGAGGTCAACATGTATGGCCTCAAACACGTGGTTAATTACTTCATTCCATTCATAAATTTTCACTGTTACACATTTCCCAATTCATCAGCCAATCGCGAGTATTTTTTAATTCATAATTTTGAAAAGAAGTCACGTGTCTGAGGCCATTCGGTCTGAGATGTTGGTTTCACGATTAGGACGTCTTATTCTCTCTACTACAGACCATTCATGCTTGAAGTAAGTTGCTTTATGTCCTGGCATTGCCCGGGCACAGTGTTGGCTGGTTTATTCACTGTGGCGCCATCTAGCGGCTCTATAAAGAAGTCACTTCTGCTTTAAAGGGTGAAAAGGGGGATGGAAGTGGTATTTCGGAATCTAGTGTACACAGTGATCGTCCTCTTATTTTTGGAGGTCAAATGTTCGAAATTTTATCAAGCTCGGAATTAAACAGTAGATTTGTATTAAAAAATAAATGAACCAAGAGACACTCATCTAAAAGATGTTCTAACATTTTAGTTGAATGGGGTTGTTCACCTTAAGGCCGCTTTTTCATTTAACGACACGATACCGATAAATCGTGAACGATTGCGAAGGGACGACACAACGTTTTATCGTATCGTCTGATAGTCAGTTTTTCATTGCACCGATATCGTTCGCCGAAAACGACAATTTTTACATTCAGTTCGTGTTCGTCTGTTGCTTGGTTTGGCTTTGTTAATTAACGTCGCACTAGAGCTGCACAGTGGGCAATTGGCGACGGTTCGGGGTCAATCTCGAGGGAAAGACCCGGGAACACATACACATTCACGCACACATTCATACATGCACCTCGTTATTTTAGAACCATGGTCAGATGACGAGGAAACACCTAAACTGGCACCCAACGCCTTCAATAGACGTCGGGACTTTGGACCCCGATCCGATTTATCGTGCACCAGTCCCGTATACACGCCAGTATAATTTGTTGGATATTCTGGACGACTTTCTAGTATTTTTGTAGCGAAGCTGGCAACCCTCCGATCGCAAGATCCCTACTTTTTTACTTTTCTATGTCAAAGTCCATCGCACGGATTCGAACCACCAATCCTCTGATTAGTAGCTGAACGCCTTACCAACTGAGCAACTGGGGCTCGTTCGTCTGTTGCCGAGAGCACATCTATTCTCGATATGACGCATCGCAACAAATTACATTATAACAATCTGCGATTGTTGTATTTAAGGAGAAAGAAGAGATCAATAACAAAACGCTTATGGGTGCATTATATCATCAAAGCAAGACATGTTGAAGGAGATTTTTATGTTTTATTTGAACGTCTACCAAAAGCTAGAGCTAACCACTGGAGCTGCACAGTGGGCTATTGGCGACGGTTTGACTAAATATTTGCCTCCCATGCCTTTTCTCGAACAATCCTGTTCTTGTAAAATTAATCTCGCTTATCCCAAATACAGGTCTTTACTTCCACTAGTTCACAATATCGAACTTAAAAGCCATATTGATAATATAAATTTAAAAAAAAAACACTAGACTATAGCAGAAGGCAACAAGTTTTTCGGAAACAAACTCAAAATGTCGTCACGATGAAGTAGGGAAGGCGCGTGCCCACGATAAAACGTTCCGATAAATTGTATCGTCTGATCGGCAACGACAATATCGTTATCGTATCGGCTAGTGAAAAAGCGCCCGGCTACGTATGTGTATTTTGCGTACCCCGATATCGTGCCACTGAAATCGTATACGATTTATCGGTGTCGTGTCGTTAAATGTAAAAGCGGCCTTCGGCTTTATTTCAGACGATAACCGCATAAACCGGTAATCTGTTTCTTATCTTCTGTTTTAGGGGTATTCTACTTGTGCAGGAGACATAGGCATCAGGAGAACCAAGATCGCGTTATCCTCGCACCTAACGATAACTGAGAGACAACATGAAGATAAGGGAATTATTTTTATTCTTTCGAATATATAAAATCGATTTTTTTTCTTCTTTTCTAGTTGTGTCTTGTTAACGATGAAACTATCTGAAATCTTAGACAGTTAAAAACTATGATGATGTAATTTTTGTTCCAAATCGTGGTACTGGTAAAAGCTTTTATGTAATGATTCCTCAAATATGGTTAGACATTCGTTTGACCACCCATACTAACAAATGTCAAAGTTCATTCTGTTTTGTAACTACTTAAACATTAAAGATGACTTATTATCTTGAGTACGCTGAAGATTTTTATAATGTTTTGAGTTTTATCTGGACTTTGAAGTAAAAAACTGAGGAAGCAAAATAGCTGGAAGCTGGAAGCAAAATAACTGTGCATAAGCTATTTTTATAGTTACAATACAGTGGTGGCTCGTGCACTACAGCAAGTACAGCCGGGCTGCACCTAATTTTATTAGTGTATTTTAAAACTAAAATTATATATTTTACTAATTTTCTTAAATGAAGATTAAAATTGGAAATGAAGAAAAAATTTCTACGGTAAGTAAAAAAAAATCTCCGAAAAATATCTATGGTTGTGGAAAAGGGGGGGGGGGGGAGTTACATGATTTCGGCTGCACTAACATTTTGGACCACGGGCCGCCATTGTTACAATATGACCGAACCGCATTCTACACTTTCGATAGAGGAAACTGAAGTAATTATATATACATATGAGCATATTTTATACTTGCAAAATGGCCGTTGCTCCTGCTATTCTTTTTCAAGAAATTGAAGTAACTATGGGCTGATTTTAAATTTCAATATGGCCGACGCTTATGTTCTGTTCTGGTTCGTTTGTTAAACAACGTCGCACTAAAGCTGTAGAGCCATTTTCAACGGTTCGGATTCGACAAGGCTGTTTGGTTAAATAACATCACATTAGAGGTGCCCAATGGTCTATTGGCTATATTCAAACAGTTCATTATAATGAATACAATTATGCAATTTATCAATATAAAGGTAAATTTCGATTGAACGGTACATACCCTCAAAAAAGTAGATGAACGCGCCGGTGACCCGTTAAGTTGACATCGGTTCATCACCCTTCAAGCAGTTGTTAGACTACAAGCAATCCGAAACAATAACAGTTATGGTAAAACAGAACTGCTTCAGCACGTTCAGCAATGTGTGCTTCGCATCTCCAACTTCCAAAAATATTTACTGATCAGATAGACATCTACAGCACACACATCCATAGTTCAATCAAAAACACACACCGACTCTCAAACGCCGAGCATTGGATTGTATTTGGGTACATTTCCGGCTGCCTATTTCTGTTCTCATTTCAAAGATTTAACACAGCCACACATACAAATAATCGTTATATTTACCAAGGTTGAATGGCGAGGTAACACCTCAGCTGGCACCAAAGCAACCAAAAGGTTCTTCAGGATATTGGAAGGCCTCCGTGGCCGAGCGGTTAAAGGCGTCAGCTGGGAATTCGCAGATTCGTAGTTCGATGCCAGGCGATGGACTTGACAAAGAAAAGTAAAAAGTAGTGATATTGCGATCGGAGGGTTGCCAACTTCGCTACCAAAATACTAGAATGTCGTCCAGAACATCCACAAAAAATTAACGACGTGTACACGGGACTGGTGCACGATAAATTTGATCGGGGTCCAATGTCCCGACGTCTATTGAAGGCGTTGGGTGCCAGTTTAGGTGTTGTCCTCGTCATCTGACCATGGTTCAAAAATACGAGGCGCGTCGTTCCCGGGCCTTTCCTTCGAGATAGGCCCCGAACTGTCTCCAATAGCCCACTGTGCAGCTCTAGTGCGACGTTAATTTACCAAACCAAACCGAGGTAACACCTCAGCTGGTAGCCAAAGCAACCGAAATAGGCTTCAGGATATTGAACCTCGATTAGATTTATCGTGTACCAGTTCCGTATACAAGCCATTATAAATGTTTTGGATATTTTTAGCTGCCTTTCTGGTATATTTAGATGGAAACACTCCGATAGCAAGATCACTGCATTTTTACTTTTCTTTGTCAAGTCTACTCAGTTCGGCTCGAACTCGCAATCCTCTGATTGCTAGCCAAATGACTTTAACCACTGGACAACTAGAGGCCGACACGCCGGACGTTAAATGACTAAACAATTTTCAATTAACAAATCGTCACCAATAGCCCATTGTGGAGCTGTAGTGCGACGTTATTTAACCAACCAGCCTCGTCGAAACCGAACCGGCACCAATAGCCCATTGTGGAGCTGTTTACCAACTAGTATGCAAATCCGAGCCGTTGGCAATAGCCCATTCTGCATCTCTAGTGCGGTTTGGTTTAGTTGGTTGTGTTAAAAAACGTCGCACTAGAGCTACACAGTGGGCTATTGGCGACGGTTCGGGGTCAATCTCGAAGGAAAGACCCCGTAACACACATACACATTCATACATGCACCTCGTTATTTTAGAACCATGGTCAGATGACGAGGAAACACCTGAACTGGCACCCAACGCCTTCAATAGACGTCGGGACTTTGGACCCCGATCAGATGTATCGTGCACCAGTCCCGTACACACGCCAGTATAATTTGTTGGATGTTCTGGACGACTTTCTAGTATTTTTGTAGCGAAGCTGGCAACCCTCCGATCGCAATATCACTACTTTTTTACTTTTCTTTGTCAAGTCCATTTCACGGATTCGAACCACCAATCCTCTGATTAGTAGCTAAACGCCTTACCAACTGAGCAACTGGGGCTCACATTATGAAAGAAACAAGCCTTGTCGAATTCGAATTGACGCCAATAGTTCATTGTTCACCTCTACTGTTCGTCATTTAACCAACCAGCCTTGTTGAATCCGAACCGACACCAACAGCCCATTGTACAGCACTAGTACAATGTTATTTAAATAACCAGCCATTTCGAATTAGAACCAACGCCAATATCCCATTGTGCAGCACTAGTGCAACGTTATTAGAACAACCACCCTTGTCGACTCCGAACTGGCCCCAGGAGCCCCAGTTGCTCAGTTGGTAAGGCGTTCAGCTACTAATCAGAGGATTGGCGGTTCGAATCCGGGAAATGGACTTGACATAGAAAAGTAAAAAAGTAGTGATCTTGCGATCGGAGGGTTGCCAGCTTCGCTACAAAAATACTAGAAAGTCGTCCAGAATATCCAACAAATTATACTGGCGTGTATACGGGACTGGTGCACGATAAATCTGATCGGGGTCCAAAGTCCCGACGTCTAGTGAAGGCGTTGGGTGCCAGTTCAGGTGTTTCCTCGTCATCTGACCATGGTTCTAAAATAACGAGATGCATGTATGAATGTGTGTGTGAATGTGTATGTGTTCCCGGGTCTTTCCTTCGAGATTGACCCCGAACCGTCGCCAATAGCCCACTGTGCAGCTCTAGTGCGACGTTAATTAACAAACCAACCAACCGAACTGGCCCCAATAGCTCTTTGAGCAGTCCATCCTCACTGAACTCTAACTGTAACTTCTGGAAGGCTCAAAAATTGTTTCCTTTATGGGCGCGGTGAAGCCAATGTGGAAGCAACCATACTGAATCCCAACATTTTTTTAAAGGTGATTTACTGTCTTTTAATACCATAGCATTGTAGAAATATTTAATGTATATAAATATTATATTTTCTTCTTATTGAAATAATTTTTATATTGCCGAACAAATAGTTTTTGCTCTTGCTTTTTAACTACTTCGACTTGCAAATGACTTTCTATTTTAATAACAGATTTGGATTTAAAATGAGTTTAAAAATTTTTTTAAAAAAACTCAGCCAAAAGCAATACATGTCGGCTTATTTTAACAGGAAATATACGAAATATTGTGGTAGCGATAAAAGTGGGGTACAGCATGGCTGCTTCCACATTGACTTCAAGTCAACAAAATGTATTGCCCAATCCAGAAGTTACAGTTAGAGATCTGTTATTGTGTTTTACACACAATTACTATACTACTGCTGCCAATTAATAAAAATTAATACAGAAACATATATTTTAGAAACATAGTTTATATAAAGTTAAATTGTTGCAAAAATGCACACGTATATATATTTACAAATAACAACAGATAATTTAAACAACAATATATAAACAACATAAAATATAAATTTTAAATCAATTTAATCCAACATAATATTATTAAACAATGCTAACAACCTGCTTCACAACCAAGAAGGATTATTTTTTTTTTAAGTAAATCAATAAATATGTATATAGTCAAGTCATTTCCTATATTATCCACATTGTAACTATAGGTATAATAGTACTTGGATTTTATTGCACAAATGCACATGCAAAAATCTAGTTGATTGTGTGCAAAATAATTTAATTCAATGTGTAAATGAAGATTTTACAAGTAGGCTCATTTTAGTTTGACTAGAAAGAGCATGTATTTAGAAAAAGCCATCGTGTCATACATAATTTATCATGTCATGACATTCAATTTCTCATGTCAATGTGCCGTGCAACACATACTCCTGCGCGAAATACATTATTTTTTTTAAAAATTAATAATATAATATAATTGTTAACATGAATGTCATCTCTTAGGCAAATAAATAAAGAAACATTCTTTCGGACCCTGTTTTTCAAAAGGAACGCCTGTTCTTTAGTCTAAAAAATGTCACTTTTTTTATATCGTATTTTTTTGCTAGATTGTTTTGCCAAATGCTCCGTTAAAAGGACACAGAGAACATTTAACATAACTAAAAATTATTGTAATACTTTGATAGGATATTACAAAGGAACTAACTGAAGTGAAAAATACTTTCTCAATATATCTTATGTGCATTGCATAGTAGTCTTTCACTGAACTCTAACTATAACTTCTGGAAGGCTCAAACCTTGCTTCCTCTATGGGCGCGTTGAAGCCAATGTGGAAGCTGCCATACTATACCCCAAATATTTTTTTAAGTGATTTAGTGGTGTTTTTTTAAACCATGGCATTGTAGGAATATTAAATGTATATAAATATTACATTTCCTTCTTGTAGAATTTTTATATTGCCAAACAAAGAGTTTTTGCTCTTGCTTTTTAACGACTTTGACTGGCAAATAGCTTACTATTTTAATAGCAGATTGCATTTAAAATGGGTTGAAAAAGAAACTAAAAAAACTCAGCCAAAAGCAATGCACTACGGCTTATTTTAACATGAAAAATATACGAAAAATTGCGAATGGTTAAAAGTATGGTAAAGTTGTTACACCTTCAATTGGCTTCATTTCTACAAAATGTCCTGCCCAATCCAGAAGTTACAGTTAGAGATCAGTGTAGTCTTTACTTGAAATACAGATCTCGTGTACCGCAGTTTAATACTAGTTTTATTTAACTGTTTAGTGCATGAAAATATGCCAATTAGTGTAGGTGTATTACTATTTTTTCTAACACCCATAAAATCTTGGCAGTATCAGCAAGACTACAGTAGGCCTTAGGTATAACAACTGCTCATAGGACCCATATGATATCGTCGCTACAACGAAAGGTCGTTATAACAAGTTTCCCAAACTTGGGCTTTCAGTGGTAGTCGTTATGAGAAAAATGTCGCTATATTGTAAGGCATATCGTCGCCCTAATACTAGATCAATGATAACTCCATAAATCAAGGTCCGAGAGATATTTCACTTCGAGAATGAATGGACTGTAGTAAAGAGAATATGACGTCATAACCGTGAAGCCCACATCTCAGAGCAGAAGGCCCGTATCACGTGCAATCTATTCAAAATTATGAATGAAAAAATACTCGCGATTGGCTTGTGAATTGGGAAATGTGTAACTGTGAAAATTTATGAATGGAATGACGTAGTCAAACACGTGTGTTGGGCCATACATGTTAGCTTCACTTTGATGTTAGCGAAGTGAAGTCATGACTCCTCTAATACAAAGGATCCATGCTCGAAGGTATAACATATCAGTTTACTACTAGTTGTATTAGCCACCGCATGATATATCGCTATATATCATTACAACTGTCTATATATATCTACTGTCTATTCATATCTATGTATGAGGAAATCCGGCGCAAAATCTTATTTTTCAGCTGTTAACTTGTTGAATTTACAGCTGCTAATTTTTTTTTTTTTAATTTTATCAGCAAGAGCGTCATTGTACGTCATTACTTAAGTCGAAATATGTCTAAGTTTTCAGTAGTTGGTGCAAAACCAACTTTATCCTGCCATGTCTGTGCCAACTTTATTCAAACAAACATAGCAAATGACTAAATATTGGTTAATTTTGTTTTTATCTTTTTTTTTTTTTTAATGATTCGTAAGATAACTAAGATAAGGATCAAACAAAACATCTAACTATGAAAAATAATTTGAAAAACTTTTTTTTTAAATACTGAATATTTTGATCTGATGGATTGTTGGTTTTGCGCCGGACCTCTTCATATATAGATAGATAAATGTATGTATATATAGATAGACAGACTGATAGACGTATACATAGATAGAGATATATCGTCGGATGACTACTTCAAATGAGATAACTGATATGTAATACCTAAATATTCCTAAAGATTTATCTACTGTCCAGAGATCACGAAAAAGACTACCGATACAATACTGTGGTCTGGCGACTGCCATGGAAACGGGCGATTTCACTCAATTATGGAGGTGGAATACGAAAGAGATGGGTCAATAAAAAATATAAATTCGCATATTCGTTTTTTTTAGACATTCCTCACTCAAAGATATTAAGTAACATGGTTCGTTTCTATAGCAGCCGGCGGATTGGCGATAGGTTTTCTGCTGGTGGTAGAACAGTAGAACTACTAGGGCGACGATATTGCATAAACACAAATATGATACCCGTTTAAGTTCATGGTAAAATACTTTCTCGAGCTTGCTTTGCACACGATGAGTTCTTCCCCGACAGGTGGCGTCTGAGCTCCCATTTCCGGCAAAACGCCTTCTTGCACGCGCCGCAGACGTGAGGTTTCCTGCCCGTGTGGGTCGCCAAGTGCCGCCTGAGATCGCCCTGCCTGCGAAACAGCTTCCCGCACTTGTCGCAGGCGTGTTCTCTCTCGTCGCTGTGCACAACGACATGCATCTGCAGCTCCGACTTCTGCGCGAACGCCTTTCCGCACTTGCCGCAGACGTGCGTCTTCTCCCCGGAATGGATCACCAGGTGGCGCGTGAGGTTTCCACTGAGAGAAAACCCCTTCCCGCAAACGCGACACACATGCGGTTTCTCTTTACTGTGGCTCAGGAAATGCATGCTGAGGTCGCCTTTCCGCGAGAAAGCCCTTTCACACACACCACACGCGAACGGCTTCTCGCCGGTGTGAATGCGGAAGTGGGTTTTGAGGTTGCCCATGTCGGAGAACGCTCGGTTGCACACGCCGCAGACGTGCGGTTTCAGACCGGTGTGCGTGTTCACATGCTTCAACATGTCCTCCCGCCGCGTGAAAGCCTTCTCACACATAGGGCATTTATGGTTCTTCTCACCGGAATGGGTAAGCATGTGCTTGGCGAGTCTATATCTCTGCGAAAACCCTTTTTGGCACACTTCGCAGACATGCGGCAGCTCGCCTGTGTGCGACAGAATGTGTACTCTGAGTTCTTCCTTTCTCAGAAACGCGCTGGAGCACTGGTCACATGCGTATCGTTTCTCACCAGTGTGTAGAAGGAAATGTTTGTTGAGGTTCCCTTTTTCCGAAAAGGACTTACTACACACGTGACATGTGTGGGGTTTTTCCCCTGTGTGCGTTAAAATGTGTCGTTTGAGGTCCCCTGATTGAGAGAACGCTCGGCCGCACTTGTTGCAAATGTGGGGTCTTTCGCCTGTATGGCTGAAGTTGTGTTTGTTGAGGTCGCCTCTCTGGTAGAAGGATTTGCTGCATATATCACAGGCGTGGGGTTTGTGTTCAGAGTGGATTGGGATGTGTTTGCCGAGTTTGATTTTATTGGGAAACACTTTACCGCATGTGTTGCAGATAAATGGGGTCTCTTCCACGTCCCCTATAAAATGTTTTTCTGCTAAATGAAACTTTAGGCTTTCTTCTAGATCTGCCATTAATTGGCTTTCTTCTAAATGGCTCCGTTCCGTCAGAGGATCCTCAATCGGGTGGTTTTTATATGTATCACCCATCCTTGTATCTGGATGTTCTTCTTCGCTCCTATTTGAAGGGTTTAAGGCATGGTTTGGTTTGTTTAGTAACGTCGCACTAGAGCTGCACTGTGGGCTATTGGCGACGGTCCGGGGCCTATCTCGAAAGAAAGATCCGGGAACTTTAAGGCATGAAATGGTTCAAACTACGACTTTATTATACATTTAACTTGGGTAATCCATAAAAGAAATAGTACAACTTCCACATGCCATTGGCAATATACCCATATTTTCTGAAATAAAAAAAAATTAGTAATTCTCACATTCTTAAAATATACAACACTGCGTATATGAAGCGTTTAGAGCTAAAATGGATAAGTCCAAAATTACATTAAAAAATATTGTTTGCTGCGGATTAATACTTCTTAATGGTCAAATTATGACCCATATTTAAGTTAGTCTTCATACCCCAACAATAAAAAGACAACTATCCTCTAAATCACTTTAGGATTCATATAGCGCTAATAAACTTTATATAACCTTGATTATCACAAAACTATAATTTATGGACTTGATACACTTTACCTCTGAACGCCTCATATCATGAGCTAGTAATTTTTATTTTGAAGCAAAATTTAAAAGAAACATTTAAAATAATATGCTACTTTTAATAATCCACTACAAGAAAATTGACTTGCATATTCCAATCCTTGATAAATTTGAGTTCTTACCGCACCTATGTAAACACTATTCTGTTTTTTTTTATAAGACATTACATAAAAGCAAAGGTAGATCAACCAGTTTATCCAGTTGTACTTTTCATATAAAAAGTTCAAAGTTAGCTAAATTAATCGAGAGCAGCTGTGCACAGTCAGAAAGATTTTGTATGAAACGTCATTTCAGCAGATTATAGAAATAGGAAATGGTTTTGAACGAAAACCAAGCTGTCTATGTGAAGCAGCGGTTGTCTATCGAAGCCCATACATGCTCAGCTTTATTTAGATATTTTACACGAGCCTATGTCTAGCCTAATTTCCTATCGAACAAGGCCAAATTTATATGTTAATTGCGCTATTTGCCACGGAATTATAGTGTTGAAATAGATCACCCTAAAACAATACTTTTTTTATTGTACAGCCGTGGAAAAAAAACGAACCACCGATGATTATTTCGTTAGTTTTTATAGTAGAGCTAAACTTAATATACCATTTTGTAGGGAATAAAGTCTACTATACATTGATATACAAAAAATTTGCATAGGGGACTATCTTTATACTCGAATCCGCACCAACTTTAAAATTTTCAATAGCAACATCTACTTTTGATAGCGCAGAAATGTTCCCCGCCATCAAAATACTGTAAATATAAATTGTCGTTATGTTCTTACATTTATATGCAGAGATATTAGACGATATGTATCTATCTTATTTGAGGGGCTACTTCCACATTGGACAAAGTATTAGTGAGACTTCGAAATGAAGTACGCTGGTAGAAAATGTTTTGGCGTTAGCCGTGGTTGTTCTTTTCTCGTGGTCATTCATTCTCCCACTCCCGTATACCCCTCGCCTTTATATAAGAATTTAGAATTTTATGCCAACGCGATCACAGCGCTTTTAATTCTCAAAATTAGTAGATTTCTGTTAAGTTCTGCAGATTTTAAATTTGTGTATGACCCCTTAAATGATCATTTGTTACACAATTTAATATAGCCAAAAAACTAGGAAAATCATGAAATTTTAGATATGCATATATAACGTTTTTCTGAATCCATCACTATCAAAATATAGCATGGTTGCTATTCCTAAATTTTATGAATATTAATATCCTAATTTAAATAAAATTAAAAAATATACATAGAAGTAATGAAAGTTAGTGTATTTTATTTGGTTTGTTTAGAAATAACACAGATAAAAATATCAGCTTAAAAAAAATATTATTTCGAAAGATATAATTAAAAGTTTAAGAAATTCATTTAACATTACGAGTTCTAAACTTACGATATTCATAATTAAAAAAAACTACTTAACCAAATGACTTGCAAATTAATATTTAATGATAAATTTTGTCGTAGATTTTAAATATTGAATCAAAATTGGGTGTTGCTATTGGAAATTTTAAAGTTGGTGCGGATTTTAATATGAAGATAGTCCCCTATACAAATTTGTTGTATATCAATGTGTAGTAGACTTTATTCCCTACAAAATGGTATATTAAGTTTATCTCTACTGTAAAAACTAACGAAATAATCATTGGTGGTTCGGTTATTTTTCCGCGGCTGTACCTCCCCATGTAAATGATTTTAAAAACGGTTCTCGACAAAATGCCAAATAAGGGGTCCAGTCCACCAAGGCATCAAAAAAAAATATTGCCAAAAATGGCATCAATGATCTGGTAGGTAATAATCCAAATAAGGGGTCCAATCCACCAAGGCATCAAAAATAATATTGCCAAAAATGTCATCAGTGATCTGGTTTGTAATAATCCAAATAAGGGGTCCAGTCCACCAAGGCATCAAAAATAATATTGCCAAAAATGGCATCAATGATCTGGTAGGTAATAATCCAAATAAGGGATCCAGTCCACCACGGCACCAAAAAAAATATTGCCAAAAATGGCATCAGTGATCTGGTTTGTAATAATCCAAATAAGGGGTCCAATCCACCAAGGCATCAAAAAGAATATATATAGCCAAAACTGGCATCAGTGATCAGGTTTGTAATAATCCAAATAAGAGGTCCATTCCACCAAGGCATCAAAAAAAAATATTGCCAAAAATGGCATCAATGATCTGGTAGGTAATAATCCAAATAAGGGGTCCAGTCCACCACGGCATCAAAAAAAAAAATTGCCAAAAATGGCATCAGTGACCTGGTTTGTAATAATCCAAATAAGGGGTCCAATTCACCAAGGCATCAAAAATAATATTGCCAAAAATGGCATCAGTGATCTGGTTTGTAATAATCCAGATAAGTCCATCAAGGTAACAAAAATAATATTGCTAAAAATGGCATCAATGATCTGGTTTGTAATAATCCAAATAAGGGGCCCAGTCCACCACGGCACCAAAAAAAATATTGCCAAAAATGGCATCAATGATCTGGTAGGTAATAATCCAAATAAGGGGTCCAATCCACCAAGGCATCAAAAATAATATTGCCAAAAATGTCATCAGTGATCTGGTTTGTAATAATCCAAATAAGGGGTCCAGTCCACCAAGGCATCAAAAATAATATTGCCAAAAATGGCATCAATGATCTGGTAGGTAATAATCCAAATAAGGGATCCAGTCCACCACGGCACCAAAAAAAATATTGCCAAAAATGGCATCAGTGATCTGGTTTGTAATAATCCAAATAAGGGGTCCAATCCACCAAGGCATCAAAAAGAATATATATAGCCAAAACTGGCATCAGTGATCAGGTTTGTAATAATCCAAATAAGAGGTCCATTCCACCAAGGCATCAAAAAAAAATATTGCCAAAAATGGCATCAATGATCTGGTAGGTAATAATCCAAATAAGGGGTCCAGTCCACCACGGCATCAAAAAAAAAAATTGCCAAAAATGGCATCAGTGACCTGGTTTGTAATAATCCAAATAAGGGGTCCAATTCACCAAGGCATCAAAAATAATATTGCCAAAAATGGCATCAGTGACCTGGTTTGTAATAATCCAAATAAGGGGCCCAGTCCACCACGGCACCAAAAAAAATATTGCCAAAAATGGCATCAGTGATCTGGTTTGTGATAATCCAAATAAGGGGACCAGTCCACCAAGGCATCAAAAAGAATATATATAGCCAAAAATGGCATCAGTGATCAGGTTTGTAATAATCCAAATAAGGAGTCCAATCCACCAAGGCATCAAAAAAAAAAAATTGCCAAAATTGGCATCAGTGACCTGGTTTGTAATAATCCAAATAAGGGGTCCAATCTACCAAGGTATCAAAATATATATATATAGCCAAAAATGGCATCAGTGATCAAGTTTGTAATAATCCAAATAAAAAGCCCAATCCACCAAGGCATCAAAAAAAATTATTGCCAGAAATGGCATCAATGATCTGGTTTGTAATAATTCAAATAAGGGGTCCAGTCCACCAAGGCATCAAAAATAATATTGCCAAATATGGTATCAGTTCGAATTGATAACCATGCGTAATATTTGCATAATGTGTATTACAACACATGCTCAAATAGTGCTTATTATTGGTTTATTCTACAGAAATTAGTTCCACCTACCAGTGGCAATACATGCATGCAAAAACATTTGTATAATCTGAAATTCATAATTTAATTAATTTTCCAATCATCATTTTATGATAGTTATTGCGCTAATTTGACGACTGTCTTTAATCAATTTACAACTGTTTCATTAATCCATGATTGCTAGTAATAAGATTTATTTAGGATATTTTTTATCAAGTTTTCCTATGCTAGTATTTAAATAAAATTTACATTGTGTTTAGGAATCACAATACATTTTTTATATTATGTAAAGTTAGAGTTGGATTTAAGTTATACTTTTCCATCTGCCTATTTCTGTCCTTGAATTGAGGCTTATCACAGCCACATTCATACATTCCCACATGTACCTCGTTACTTTTTAAGGAACGTCAGATGATGATGAAACACCCGAGTTGGCATCCGACACAGCTTGAATAGGTGTCTGGACAATGGACCCTGAACAGATTTATCGTGCAGCAGTCCCGTATTCACTTCAGTATAATTTATTGGATGTTTTCAGACGACTTTCTAGTATTTTAGTAACGAAACTGGCAACCCACCGACCGCAAGATCACTACATTTTTACTTTTCTCTGTCAAGTCCATCAGTCAGGCTCGAACTCACAGCCTCTGATTATTAGCCAAACGCCTTTATACACTAAGCACCCTAAGTTAGAGGGGGTTTTATTTTATTTTTTACAATTTAAAATGGTATATTTAAATGCAGCAATTAAGATTTTATATTTGATCTTTGCTGCATAGTGTCTAGTAAGTTGTTAAGTTACAATTTATGATTGGTTAGGACTGCCAAATTGTTCAATTCTGTTTGTTAATGTTCACATGCATGATTTGGATTTAAAAATTGTAAACAAAGGACTTACATCAACAATGTTGGTAATCAAGAAATGGTTTGATGCAGGCAGTGCCCTTCATACTTGAGTTAACTATTTACTAAATACAATAACATCTATTCAAATAACCATATTTATAAATGCTATTCAACCTAAGGTTAGGGCATATCATTCGTATAACACGTATAAATGGTCACTTCATCTACCCTTCGCTACAATGTCAATTCCATACAGCTAGTTAAAGTAAAGAGAATGAATCCAAAATTTACACAATGAGCATAAAAAGTCTGCCCTTAATATGTTTCTCAAAGAAAACTTATTTCTATAATACAGCCGAAAAATTATTGGCACAGATGTAGTATAGGACATTTGGCGACGAAAAATTGCCGTTAAACATAGCATAGGGTTGCCAGATTGAAAGTCTCCACAAGAATCGGAAAATACCAACAATGTCAGGTGGGGTTGCCATACTATAAATTTATCGCCCTTATAAAACACTCCAAAAAAAATCTTGCGCGCCAAATGTCCTATACTACATCTGTACCAAACTATTTTAACGTGATATATATTTTTTTAATTTAATAAATATTCCATTTATTTATAAATGTTCAAACAGCAGTATTTGTTTTTGTACATCAATTTATAAAAGAACGAAATAAAAACAAATCTGAGAAGCTGAACACTTGTTTACAAAAAATAATATATTTTACCTGTAAAAACAATAGCGAATTATTTTTAATTAAGTGGAGGATTATCTGGTTTCTGATAGTGGTAGATTCTGATTGTTTATATAAATTTCAGCAGCCAGATTCAAAGTTCAACTTTAGCACTGGTTACTGGTTTAGAATAATTAGTTGCCATTTTATACAGTTAAATCAAATAAAGACGTTGCATCTTAATAAAAAAATTCTTGATAATTATTTTAACTTATGTTAATATATTACTAAAACATTGAACATTTTATTTTTATATGATAATGTTGAGTTTGTTTACTAACAAAAATAATATACAAACTGTTTATTTTTACCAGAACCGTAACTGTATAATACTTTCGTTTAATTTTATTTGTTTATAAATGAAAAGTTTCTATGTCCCTGAACATTTAAAGTTTTGCATTTGTAAGTAAAAATTTTGTACGTTTGTTGAAAAAAATATTGATTTAAACTTAAGACGAGTAAAGCACTCCGCCAAAACACGGAATAGCGATTCCAATGAGTGTTGCCTCACAAAAAATATTTTTGTGGGGTTAAAACAAGAAATTTCCCAACTTAACCATTCAAAATTCTCCAGTTCCAACTTATCGACATTTTTCATCTTTGTTAATTCCTAGAGTACGGTGCCCCCGCCAAATGCGATTTAGAGACAATTGGTGGACGATAAATTTTATATTTTGTCAACCCTATTTCATTAATTTCCTAGCAATATCATGATGTACGTCAACCTCTTTTTTTTAATTTGGCGACAAAAAAACTTCATTTTTGTCCTTGATGCCAATTTTTGGACTTGGCGACAATAGGGCACCGCACACTAGGAATTTACCTTCATCTTTTATATATATATACTAAACAGTTCTCTCACAAATATTGATTTGTTGCACCCATATTTTAATGCAGTGTCCATTCTGAGGTCTCATTTAAATGTAATCGTAGAAGTAGGGCAATTTCTTATCTTCCCTAACTTTCATTTACTATAATAATATTAATTCTCTTCAGACATACAATGTTTCCCAACTCGGAGGTTTTTAGAAGTTTAAATTCCCAACTTTTAGGGTTTCCAGATTATTTTAGGGAGGGGTTGGGCTCCCCCCTAAATAATGACGAATATTTTATATTGGGGTATAGATATAGTATAGGACATATGGCGCACAAATTTTTTTTTGGCGTGCTTTATAGGAGCGATAAGTTTATAGTATGGCAACCCCAATTGACATTGTTGATATTTTCAGATTCTTGTGACGACTTTCAATGACGTCATCGCGCTGCATAATCGTTTGTGTTCATTCGCGGAACTATGTTTAACTGCAATTTTTTGTCGCCAAAACAAAAAAGCGCCAAATTTCCTATACTACATCTGTTCCTATATTGAGCCCATACGCCAAATAGTTCTGCCATGCAGACCGACCACGAACACCGGGACCGTCACAAACGTAACATTTACAAGCACATGATAACACGTTTTGACTTGCGTACATTTTGGTATTCACTTACTTGGGTTTGGTTAAAAAACGTCGCACTAGAGCTACACAGTGGGCTATTGGCGACGGTTCGGGGTCTATCTCGAAGGAAAGACCCGGGAACACATACACATTCACACATGCAGACCGACCACAAACATGGGGAAAATACCTGAGAGGCCACCGTAGCCAGGTGGCTTGACCTGTGCTAAAGCTGTCACTGGAATTCCATGGAATGATAATCAGCCAAGAACGTCCAGTTTATCTTCACTGATGCCGCTTCCCAAAACTCCTTTAAGCACACGACCCAATCCGACTACTTGGACACACACTGATTGGGTTACATGAAACTGCCTCCAACTAGACTCATCTAGACCCTATGAGACTGACGAGAAATGCGAGGGATCCCATTTATATTAGGGATGAACCGGATAGGGGTTTTGCCGGATACCGGATATCCGGCACACATTACAAACCGGATATCCGGCACACATTACAAACCGGATATCCGAACTAGATTTTGCCGGATATCCGGCAGTTTATTTTTTATGAAAATAACTTCTCATACACACTAGAAAAAACGAAAATTAGTCTAAAATTGAAAAATATTTTTTTATTCTGTAATATTTCCCAATTCCTTATCTTTAAAGTGATACCAAAATTGAATAAACATTCAAAAAAACTTTTTTATTTACAAAGGGTTGTTCTAGGGTGCTGCTAGCAATGGTCGTATGTTTTGTACATTTTACACTTAATTTCTGAATAATTGAAATTTTATCATATGCCTTTTCATTCCAAACGTGAAAACTCAAGTTTGCTTAAACTTTTGAGAAATTTATTTTTTTATTCAACTTTATATTAGTTGTGAGATGTGATGACCCTCCACCATAACAATTCGTTAAAAATATAATTTTAAAGTAAAAAATTTGAAAAAAAGTGGGTTTTTTAAAGTCTTTATTGGTTAAAGGGAGAATCTGCACACTGTGAATACATTGGTAGAATTTTCAGGAAAATACTTAAAGCAAGAACAAAGAAAATTGATCGCTACAAAAAAAATCTTCGATGTTTTATTCATCCGGATATCCGGCATGGAAAATCGGATATCCGGCACTTTACTTCCGGATATCGGATAGTTAAAAGGCAGCCGGATACCGGATATCCGTTTAATCCCTAATTTATATGCTACTTCATGCATGCGCACTGATTGGCTGATGAAATTAGCATAAAAGCAGGGTGTCCACAAACAGGGAAATATCAGTGAATTTGACCATTCTGGAAATATCAGGGATTTTTTTGAAAAAATCAGGTAATCGATCAAAAAAAAATATTTTCAACTTGATTTCTGGCTTTGAAACATCGTTGATTGGTTGCAAATATTCAAATACTTTTTAAATGCTATCAAAAAGAGGAAAATTGCATATGAGACTTTTAAAAGTGTGTAAAAATTAAAATTTTCCCTTCAAGGTCGTAGAAACCGCACCAAAATGTTGATGTTTCTAAAATTTGACAAACCATTTGGCTTTCTATAACTAGGTTCTTGCCCGCCCACTCAATTTATTTTAAAAATAGATCTTTCAAATGTTTAAAACTTGCTAAGTTCCTAGTGAAATTCAAATTTCTTTTGAACATCCCTAAAAGGATTTTTTTTGTTTGTTAAACTTAACGAAACTGTTGTTGCCTTTATTATTTTTTGAGTATATTTTAGTTCTTAGGAAATATATTTTGTGTACTAAGCTGTATATCTTAAGATACTAGATTAGATTTAATAAATTAGTTTTATTAATAGGAATAGGGATGCATTGGGTTTCTACTTTTTGAGTATAGGGGATTTCTTTATTAATATTGAGGTTACTTTAGTATTTGATCTTAAACTACAATCACTTATAATCTAAAAGATATATTTCCCTTACTTGGACTTTTATGATTTTTAAGTAGCATTTTGAATTATTGATATTTGGTAAATGCTCTGGAACTTTGAATTTGGAATACATTAAATTTTTATCCATTGATTTTTGGATGTTAAACTTTGGTTGCGCTTTTTTGGGAGTTAGAAAATCAAGTGAAATAGTTAGTAAACTTATCTATTAAAAATAAATATATTTTTGGGAAATAATAAGATAATGTCAAAGCATATCTTGCATAATAATACATTTTTGAAATATTGCCGTAAAAAAAGTATGGCTTGCAGGGAATTATCAGGGAAATTCAAACTGCTTTCCCTGTGGACACCCTGAAAAGGTCTCAATGGCAATTATGCCAAGACCAACCAACCATGCAAAGCAAAACCTAAAACAAAGAAATGGGAAAAACGGGACCATCACAAATGTAACGGTCACAAGCACATAATAACACATTTTGGCATTCACTTACTTGGGAATTTAGTACAGTTAACTGAATTACAAACTCAAAAAAAATTAAGCTGTGTATTATAAAAAATTTGAAGTACTTGAGGTAGGTTAAGAAATGTCCCACCATGCATTAAAAGGACATCAATAGGTGGGATAGATCTGAATCTAAAGTGTTAAGAAGCTACCATCTAAAATAAAGAGCCAATGCAGTATGTTGGTTCATTGAGTAATTCCAGAACATATGCGTGAGAGGTTGCTCTCGCAGAGTGGCGCTGGTGTACCGGAAGTGACGGAATGCGTGGGAGAGAGCGTTCGGGTGTTTTGGAGGGAGAGAAAAAAAAAAAGCGAGGACCGGAGGCGGATTCGAAAAGCAAAAGTAACAAGTGTCCGGTGTTATCAATTGTCCGGTGTTAACAAGTGTCCGGTGTTATCAATTGTCCGGTGTTATCAAGTGTCCGGTGTCAACAATTGTCCGGTGTTATCAAGTGTCTGGTGTTATCAAGTGTCCGGTGTTGTTCTGAATTGTCCGGGGATTTCAAGAGTATCAACGAACCAAGATTTGAGCTGGGACAAAGCTTACAGTGGCGCCGACGACAGCGGTTGTCTGAGAAATACATACGGCATATTTCCAGAAAAGTAGGTCTTCAACGCTTTGAACCGGTGATATGAGGTGCTGCAACAATAATCAACGGTAATAGATATGCCTTACTATTCTTAAAATACAGGGGGGGACAAACATATTTTTTTTTTGTTATGTAAAATATATGGTTGATGTAGTTTCGGTTTGATATATGTAAAATATATGGTTGATGTAGTTTCGGTTTGATATTTGTAAAATATATGGTTGATGTAGTTTCGGTTTGATATATGTAAAATATATGGTTGATGTAGTTTCGGTTTGATATATGTAAAATATATGGTTGAGGTGTATTTTGAGGAGAAAAATAGTGGGGAAAAAAAAATCCCTTAAGAAAAATATGCTGTTATTTTACCAGCATTAAGTAATTTAGAATGCTGTATAATGTTACTGGTTTGTTCAAATATCTGACAATTGGCATATTATAATTCTTATTTTTATAAGTTAAAGGTATTTTGGCTAACTTTTATTATATAACTGTATTTGCTGTGTAATTAAGATGGCATTCTTCGGGAAAGCAAAGAGAGAGGATTTAATTGTGCTAGCCACGGAATTAGGTGAGAAAATTCCTACAGGTAGTAGGATGGTAGATTTAAAAAAAATTATCACCGCTAGTGTTGAATTTGAGGAGGAATATGCAAAGAATATGTTGGGTAATATAATAGAAGATAGGATTAAGCAGGAGCAGCAGGGGAAGGAAGAAAAAGAGAAACAATTAGAGAGAGAACATGAACTTAAGCTTAAAGAATTAGAAATGCAGGGGCTCTCGGGTAAAGGCGGCACTGCTTTCGGTTCAGGAGACATTTCGGAAAGAAACGGGTGTAATTTTATGGGATATTTAAATATAATGAAAGGTTCAATCTTGGACCCTCCCGAAAAACCAGAGGATTGGCCTTTTTATTTTCATCATATCGAAATTATGTTTAAATTGTATGAAGTTCCTGATCACTTTCAGGGCAAAATTGTACTGTACAGCTTAAAAGAACGGGTAAGGGGTATAAGTTCTATACTGGGGGAGGACGAATTGGATAATTATAGTCGTATCAAAGATACCATGTTAAAAAGGTTTAAAATCACTCCCCTACAACATAAAATTAATTTTGACAAATGTGGCAAACAATACGATGAATCTTATACTCAGTATGCAACGAAATTAGAGACTGCATTAGAACTATATTTAAAATCGAGGGATGTCACGTCTTTCGAAAAATTAAAACAATTAATAATAGCGGATAAGATAAAAGATAGTCTACCTCAAAATGTGAAATCTCACGTTTACCTCAAAGAGACAGAATGTTGGTTAGCGGTTAGGGAATTAACACAAGAAATTGATAATTTTGTGATTGCAATGTCAAGGAACTATTGTAATCAAGGTTATAGAGGCAGAGGCAGTTTTCTTGGGGAAGGTAGACAGAAGTATGAGACGCGGGAAGGTAAAAATGAAAACAGAAACTGGTCTAGTACACAGGTTGGAGGTGAAAACTACAAAGACAAATTTGATCCTGAGAAAAAACTCGTTCAATGCTACGCATGTAAGGAAGAGGGACATATAAAACGATTTTGCCCTAGGGTTAATAAGGTCCCGAAGCAGACAAGTGACATGGGAAATTCGGAATTGGAGGAAATGGGCATAAATAAGGTTTGTGTAGATTTCTCCGGTTTCGATCGGAAAGGTTACTGCTTAGAGGATATACCTTTGGGGTTAACGGAGTCGGACCTTCCGAGGATGGATTTCGTGATCGATGGATCTTTGTTTCAAGGGGTTATAGATACGGGCGCACAGATAAGTGTGCTGAGAAAATCGGTGGTGCCAAGTAAATATTTAGAATCTGGGGGAAAATTATTCCTACGTTCGGCATGTGGCACCCTGATTGAGGCTGCGATGATTTCCGTTCCTCTGAGCATTGGGACGGAGAAAGGTGGGGTTACACCTTACGTAAATGTTCAAGTAGCAGTTGTAGATAGGTTAAGTGAGGATGCATTGATCACCCCATAGTATTTAAACTACTAAGAGAGCAAATGAGAAAGTATTTGGGGGAGGATAGATCGGAGGATATGGGGGCTGCAATCTTGGGAATGCAGGTAGAAACTGAAAATGTCACTGGGAAAGAAGGGAGTGAAGAACAAAATGATATGGAGGATTTACCTGACGATGAGCAGGCTGGGAAAAGCATCCCTATAGACATAGTGCAAAGCCAACAGGCACATGATAACATAGTGCAAAACCAACAAGATAGAGATTGTCATGAACGGGATATCGATCCACCGCTATCGCAAGCACAGAAATTTCGCAAAGACCAAGCAAATTGCGAATCATTAAAAAGGGTTTTTATGGAAGCAAGGAACAATAAGAATGGTTATTGGTTAGAATCGGGAATCCTTTACCACACTGGTAAGTTTAATGGGCAGAAATGCAGTCAATTGGTTATACCTCAGAGTAGGAGGGAAGACATTTTAAAATTGGCTCATGAAACTTTAACTGGAGGGCATATGGCGTCAAAGAAGACTGGAGAGCGCATTAGACTTTCTTTTTGGTGGGAGGGGTTGACAAAAGATGTCAAACGATTTTGTGAATCTTGTCATGATTGTCAACTTCGACGCCAAAAGAGGGTTCACGATAGGGCGCCAATTGAAGCAGTAGGGAGACCAGAACTTCTGTTTCAGGTTATGAATGCTGATCTATTTGGACCAATTGAGCCCAAATCTTCACGGGGACATAAATATGTATTGTGTGTAATGGACCAACACAGTAGATGGCCAGAAGCAGTTCCAATTAAATCATTAACTGCGAAAGCTACTTGTGAAGCGTTTATGGAAATATTTATGAGGACAGGTATACCAAGAATGATATGGATGGATAATGGGACAAATTTTGCTGCAAAGCTGACAGAGGAGTTTTTAAAACGCTTAGGATCGTCTCCAAAATTTTCAACTCCGGGTTATCCTCAGGCCAATGGACTTTGCGAAAGATTCATTGGTACGATAAAAAGAATGTTGCACCATTGCGTGAAATCTCAAGGCAAAGGATGGGATAAGCAATTGCCATATTTGTTGTGGGCTTATCGAGAAGTTCCAAACGCAACAACTGGTGTCCCTCCATTTTTACTAGTATACGGCCGAATACCAGTGGGACCTTTAGCTATCTTGAAATCCAGCTGGGAAGATGATGCAGTTTTACCGCAAGGGGTGGGAGAATCTGTAAGTGAATATTTGAGGGCACTCCGCGACCGGTTGAAAGATGCTGAAATATATGCTACTCAGCATGGAAACATCCAGCAGCAAAAATATGTCCATTACCACAATCTAAGGTCAAAGGAACAACAATTCAGTGTTGGTGACGAAGTCGTGGTGCTGATACCTGATTCTACTAACAAACTTTGTTCCAAATGAATGGGGCCGGGTGAAGTAGCGGAAGTTAAATCCCCGCATTCTTATTTGGTAAAGTTGCCAGATCAAAGCGTTCGTCATCTACATAGTAACAAATTAAGGAAATACATACAACCAGTTAATACTATAGGAATTATATACGAGGCGGACAGAGACTTTGGTGAAATTCAACATGCACCGATTGAAAAATGTTCAGCAGTAGGAGTATGGCTGAGTAAGCTTACCAGTTCAAAAGACTGGGACCATTTAGACGGGGTTCAACGGGAACAATTAACTAGAGTAATAAGGGATTATCATATGTTTTTTGATGGAGAAATTAAATGCGCCAAAGTTGGGTCGCATAGAATAATTTTGAAACCGGACATTCAAAGGAAACAACCCTACATTTACAAAGTCCCTGAATTATTAAAATCGCAAGTGGAGAAACAAATTTCAGAATTATTGCAAAGGGGGTTGATAGAGCCTTCGGTGGCTGAAATAGCATACCCTATAGTGTGTGTAGCAAAAAAAGGACGGTACCATTAGACTTTGTGTGGACTATCGCGGCTTAAATGCGGAAAGTCAGATAATGTCGTTTCCAATGCAGAATGCAGAGGAATTACGCTATAGACCGGGAGCTGCCTATTTTTTGACCACACTAGACATTTTGAAAGGCTATTGGGAAATTCCAATGGAAGAGGGAAGTAAAATACTGACTAGCTTTGTTTCACCGAAAGGTCAATATCAATGGAAAGTGATGCCTTTTGGATTAGCTGGGGCTCCGGCAACTTTTCAGAGGGCAATGAACCAAGCTCTAAAATCGCATAGTGGTTATGCAGAAAGTTTTATTGACGACATAGTAATCTATTCGGTAAACTGGGAGGATCACTTAAAACACATTACAGCCGTTCTTAAGACGCTTCAATCCTTAAATTTTACTGCAAACTTGGATAAGTGTTCCTTCGGCAAACCAGAGGTAAAATATT
Organism: Troglohyphantes excavatus; assembly: GCA_963932185.1. Classification (NCBI taxonomy): domain Eukaryota; kingdom Metazoa; phylum Arthropoda; class Arachnida; order Araneae; family Linyphiidae; genus Troglohyphantes; species Troglohyphantes excavatus. The sequence continues at coordinate 42,258,267 of OZ010678.1, forward strand.
TAGGTCACATTGTAGGTTCGGGAAAGCATGGGCCCGATCCGGACAAAATTAAGACTATCAAAAACTTAAAAGTACCTAAAACAAAAAAATCTTTGAGGTCAGCATTGGGACTATTTAACTACTACAGGGAATATGTACCAGGATATGCTAGAATAGCTAAACCCTTAACTGATTTGACAAAGAAATCCATTCCTAACGATGTCCCCTGGACCGAAGAAGCAGAATGTGCATTTAATGAATTAAAAGATGCTTTATGTAGAGCGGTTTCGCTGTACACACCTGATTTAGCACGACCGTTTGAAATTCATACAGATGCCTCATTGACGGGAATAGGCGCATGTTTAATTCAGAGAGATTCTACGGGAAGAGCTAGGCCGATAACGTTTGCTAGTCAGAAACTGACAAATACGCAGACAAACTGGAGTACAATAGAACGTGAAGCTTTTGCTGTAATGTGGGCGCTAAACAAGTTTGAAGTTTGGACTTATGGGAAACCAATTTTACTTCATACTGATCATAATCCCTTAAAATTTCTTACTGAGGGAATCCCGAAGAATGCTCGATTACAGAGATGGGCATTAGCCCTTGCAAGGTTTAATGTTGAAGTTGCCCATAGACCAGGTGCTGTTAACACGGACGCTGATGCTCTGTCTCGCATCGAGTATGAGGATTAATGCAATGTTTATGTAGTAAATGTAAATTTTGGAGAAAAAAAAAATGTAAATGTATGTGTTTATGTACTTCAGTAAATTAATATGTTTATTATTTTATTGATTTGTTTATATGTAATAATGGATATGTTGAATGTTTAATTGTAAGCTCATGCATGAGAAGCAATTATGGGACACAAACACTAACACACACTGAAGGTACTTTCTATAATTGGACATTGAAGTGTACGCGGACAAAGCTAGTAATAGTTTCACTGCAGGACTATAATCATGCAGTGGAAACTGGAGGGAAGGTGTGAAAGGTTGCTCTCGCAGAGTGGCGCTGGTGTACCGGAAGTGACGGAATGCGTGGGAGAGAGCGTTCGGGTGTTTTGGAGGGAGAGAAAAAAGAAAGCGAGGACCGGAGGCGGATTCGAAAAGCAAAAGTAACAAGTGTCCGGTGTTATCAATTGTCCGGTGTTAACAAGTGTCCGGTGTTATCAATTGTCCGGTGGTATCAAGTGTCCGGTGTCAACAATTGTCCGGTGTTATCAAGTGTCCGGTGGTATCAAGTGTCCGGTGTCAACAATTGTCCGGTGTTATCAAGTGTCCGGTGTTATCAAGTGTCCGGTGTCATCAATTGTCCGGTGGTATCAAGTGTCCGGTGTTATCAATTGTCCGGTGGTATCAAGTGTCCGGTGTCATCAATTGTCCGGTGGTATCAATTGTCCGGTGTTGTTCTGAATTGTCCGGGGGTTTCAAGAGTATCAACGAACCAAGATTTGAGCTGGGACAAAGCTTACAATATGTTTAGAAAAGCACATGTTGTTTATAATTGGGAAACCTGAACTAAGTAGAATGTCTAGATTTTTGCGATTAAGGCGATCAGGTGGTTTTGTTAAACACAAACTATAAGAAATTTCAACTGTTCTTGGTCTTTTAGAAATATTCTAAAGGCTTCAATAGTATTTCGGTATATTCCTAGTGTACGGTGACCTGTTGTCGCCAAGGCAAAAATGAAGTTTTTTTGGTCGCCAAATCAAAATGGCGGTTTGGTTTGGTTAATTAACGTCGCACTAGAGCCGCACAGTGGGCTATTGGCGACGGTTCGGGGCCTATCTCGAAAGAAATACCCGTGAACTTCGACTCGTCAATCTCAACAACGACATGCTCTCCACCGATAGGAACAGGATTATAAATGAACCACTCCGTACATACCTCCCGGCAAAACATCATCCAGTCCACAGATCCAGTCAATGACTGTCTGTTTCACTAGGTGCATTTGCTGCATAACAATCCGGCATCCATGCACCACTCAATCACGGCACGTTTGCCTTTCTCCAATTTCCAAAAATACTTGTTATTCAAATAAACGTCTTCCGCAAATACATCGTTAGCTCAGAAAAATCAAAATCACCACTACAGCCGGCGAACGTCCATTCAAAAATGGCAGAAATGCGTGAAACCAAGGCTAAACTAGATGCGCGCACGCATCTAGTTTAGCGTCATCTAACTAGATGCATCTTCACAGCTACGTGGGTAAAAAATTTAGGGTTGTCATAGAACATGATATTTTTGCACGCGTCAAGTAGGAATTAACCAGTATTTCGATTGGAGGTACATGCAAGGACATTTAAAAAACAAAATTTCAGTTTCTCTGCCTCTATGACATTATGAGCCTGTCTTGTCTGAATATCTTACAGTTTCTCATTTTACAAACATGTTTTTTATATGTTATTAATAGTACAAAAAAAACTTTTTAATTAATTAAATGTGTATAAGCAAATATATAAAAAAAAAATTATAAAATTGTATGTGTTGGTTGTATTAAACTAGAAATTTCTTTTGCAGTATGGAATTTACTAGACCTTAAATCACCATCTGAAAATACACAACCGTACTCGGGCTAAAGAAAAGCTGCATACCTGTAAAGTATGCAATAAAATGTTTACAAAAGAGAATCTAAGAACACATCTTCTTCTTCACACTGGTGAAAGGCAACATACTTGTGAAGTGTGCAGCAAATCATTTACCGAAAGGAGTAGCCTCCGAGGACACCACCTCATTCACAACAGAGAAAAGTTGCATGTTTGTGAACTATGCAATAAAACATTTTACACAATGGGCAATTTAAAACAACACCTTGTCATTCACACTACAGAAAAACCATATAGTTGTAAAGTATGCAGTAAATCGTTTACCCGAAAGAGTAGCCTCGGAACACACCGCCTTATTCACACTAATGAAAAGTTGCATGCTTGTAAAGTATGTAATAAAGCATTTTATACAATGAGCTGTTTAAAAAAACACCTTGTTATACACACTGGTGAAAAACCATATAGTTGTGAAGTGTGCAGTAAATCATTTACCGAAAGGAGTACCCTCCAAGGACACCGCTTCATTCGCACTAAAGAAGAAAAGTTGCATGCTTGTAAAGTATGCAATAAAGCATTTTACACAATGGGCAATTTAAAAAAACACCTTGTTATACACACTGGAGAAAAACCATATAGTTGTGAAGTGTGCAGTAAATCATTTACCCGAAGAAGTAGCCTCGGGAGACACCACCTCATTCACAATGGAGAAAAGTTGCATGTTTGTGAACTGTGCAATAAAGCGTTTTATACAATGGATAATTTAAAAATACACCTTGTTATACACACTGGAAAAAAATCATATAGTTGTGAAGTGTGCAGTAAATCGTTTACCCGAAGGAGTAGCCTCGGAACACACCGCTCCATTCACACTAATGAAAAGTTGCATGCTTGTAAAGTATGCAATAAAACATTTTACACAATGGGCAATTTAAAAAAACACCTTGTTGTACACACTGGGGAAAAACCATACAGTTGTGAAGTGTGCAATAAATCGTTTGCCCAAAGTAGTAGCCTCGGAAGACACCTCCTCATACACAATGAGAAAAAGACACATACTTGTGAAGTGTGTAACAAAGCGTTTTATACAATGACTGCATTAAAAAGACATGTCGTCGTGCACACTGGAGAAAAACCATACAGTTGTGAAGTGTGCCAGAAATCCTTTACCCAAAGTGGTCACCTCAGCTCACACCGCCGCATTCACAATAGACAATAGTAGTTATTTTGTGAAATTAGCTATAGAAAACATATGTGTAGACACAAGAAATAATATATTATGTCATGAAACATGCAATACATGACAAACACACTGGATAAAGGCCAAATGCGTGTGACATAGCAGTGATCAAACATCTTGCAAATAAGGTAAATTCCTAGTGTACGGTGCCCCGTTGTCGCCAAGTCCAAAAATTGACGCCAAGGCAAAAATGGCGGGGTTTTTTTTGTCGCCAAATCAAAATGGCGGTTTGGTTTCGTTAATTAACGTCGCACTAGAGCTGCACAGTTGGCTTTTGACGACGGTTCGGGGCCTATCTCGAAGGAAAGACCCGGGAACGATACCTCGTATTTTTTAACCATGGTCAGATGACGCATTGCGTTGGTCCGGGCAGTCGATCATGGTGCTTACAGGCGATCCTTCGTGCGGTCGTTTGGGGTTGCCATAGAACATGATATTTTTGCAAGCATCAAGTAGGGTTGGCAAAATATAAACTTTATCGCCCAATCATTTGTCGCCAAATTACATTTGGCGAGGGCACCGGACACTAGGAATTAACCGCAAATAATCCCACCATCATCGACCAATAGGAAAACAGTCCTTGCTGTTCTTTCTTAGAATAAGTATCTACATCTACCCCCATAACTGTTTCATTTCTTCGTTGAATTCATTGCAAAAAGAAACTTGAACTGAAATAGTTCATTTTCCAGGTTGTTGTCTAAATATGCTTCTACTAAATTTTGAGCTGCCCTAATGATCTGTTCATTGTTAGTAACGATTCGATTCATACAGTAAAATGTTTGTTCTAACGTATAATATTTTCTAATACACGCACCAAATAATTTCACTGCAATGTAGCCTTTTTTTCCCATTTTCTGGCGTTAGGTACAGGCTCCTAAGCTACAACTCATGTAGCCTATGCCTAAATACGGCCCTGGTGCATGCAATGGTATGCAAAACTACTTAGGCATGAAGGGCCAGTGCAACTTTGTAGCCTTTTTTTCGTCTGTCATTAACTTGAATAATCCCAATGAGTTTGTTGTGTAAAACCTTATGAATGTATTTTTTACATGTGAAATTGTATTTCAGACATTATTTCTTGTTATCAACCTATTCAGACATAATTTCTGATTAATCCTTTTTCAAAACCCTTTTCACCATTTTCAAACTAATACAAATAATGATAACCAACTACAGCCTCTAAGCGCAGCAATGTCAGTCCTGTTGAACATGTCCTAACAATCCCCCAAAGACGATCTAGTTGCCTTTAAAACTACCTACTTCTAACGAGGTAACCACCCACCTCTTCAGGCAAGCTATTTCATTTGTCTATTGCTCTATTTTTAAAAAAATACTTTCTACTTTTCCAATTAAGTTGTGATTTGTATAACTTATACCCATGGCCTATACCAGACGTCCCGATTCGTTTAATGAAATCGAACTGTTATAAGTGCAACGCATACTTTTTACTGCTCTGTGTCTGTTTAAATAAATCAAGCTGAGGCAAGACGCATATGTCCTTAAAGCTTTCATCAACATCAATTTTTTTAAAAAAATATTTCAAAAAATATAAGTTAACTCCTTCTTCTACTTGCCCCTTCAATTCTATATTGTGCTGGAGCATATGGTTGTAGTTTTTGTATTCTACACAATTTTTAACAATCAGTAGTGGAAGCAGGAAATGGTATACTGGGATAGGTTCCTCTTCGAAATCCTTGGCAGATATACAAGAGCGATAAAGTGCATTATTTTTATTCATTATATTTTATAGCCACATTTTATGAATAATTATATTTTGAATTTTCCCACATAAGTTACCTCTAAAAAAAAAAAAAAAATTAAGTGTACAAATCCTCTTGTGTTTGTATTGTACAATATATGTTCCCCATTTATTTTATTCTTTTTAACTAGGTACTGATTCAGAAAATAGTTTATTAAATTATCACTTCTGAGTTATTAAATATTCTGTGGTTTAGAATTAGTTAAAATATTTAATGAACTCTGTTAAACCTATTAGTATTTAATAGAAAAGTTAGTGATGTAATACTTATTTATTATTGTTATAAAAAAATTGTATTATATTATAGTTATAAAAAAGCAAAATCTTAAATCCTATATGCCACTGTCATTAATATTATCTTAAGAGCCTATCTATATTTTTTAAATACCATAAACAGATTAAGATTACTTCAAGCATTTTTCTTCGTGAACAAAATATATTATGCATTAATCAGCAATTTTAGTTACTGATTATGTACATTTATTGATAATTAAATATTATTTATTGTTTCTTGGCATACATTAATTTAATTTAGTTAAATATGTTTCTTGAAAACATATTTAATAATATTCATTATTCATTGTAATTTTTATATTTTTACGTATGTTATATTGACATTAAAATTTTTTTACAAGGTGTTTAAGCATATCTTTTCAACTTTCACTCACAATAAAACTTAAGAAAAATGAGATGTACATGTAATAGCTACACATGATGGTTTATTTTTACCCATTTAAAAAATAATGCTGTGACATGTACAAGCAACAAAACTTATATATATGATTTCTTTTAGGTTTTATTGCGAATCAACCTTGTAAAGATAATTTGTTTTCATACACCCCCACTGGAGAAAGCTCAATGCACTGATGGCTTATTGGCGCGTTGATTGTTTTCGAATGGCGCGTTTTAAATTGTTCTTAATGGTTTTGGAAAAAAAACAGTGTACAAGCAAAATTTTATTTGTTAGTTTACGTGTACAAGCAATATAAATATAACTGTGTTATGTTATTTCTTTTAGGTTTTATTGCTTGCCAAAGTTGTAAAGATGATTCTTAAACACCCTGTATTTTGTTGCATGGTCAAAAAAAACATAATTGTTAAAAAGCTTAAGGTTAGATCCTACTGAAAAGTTTTGTCATTTGTAACTAACTTCTAATCCGATTTCCGAATGGTCCTCCAGTGGATAAAGACGTACAACTAGTAATCAGGGATTTGCTAGTTCGAATCCGTGCGATGGAGGGGGATTCAAAAATAATGGAGGAGTCCAAATAAGTACATTCGCAGTAGCGCACAAAAGTGGCAATCGGCGCAATGCATCTTGGGATACTGATAACAGGTTGCAGACAGCTGAGAGTTGATTAAGAGTTATTCCGAAACGAGAAGGAGCATACAACCAGTTGGCGCGTACAAATGGCTCACTCTCTATGCCGTGACTGGTATTTTATCACCGTCCCACACTTAGATCATGAATGGTCTGTAGTGAAGAGAATATGACGCCATAATCGTGAAGCCCGCATCTCAGAGCGATAGGCCCATATCGCGTGCCATCTCTTCAAAATTATGAATTAAAAAATACTCGCGATTGGCTGATAATTGAGAAATGTGTAACAGTGAAAATTTATGAATGGAATGACGTAATTAACCACGTGTCTGAGGCCATACATGTTGGCTTCTCTTTGATGTTAGAGAGAGCGCTCTCATGACTCCTCTACTACAAAAGATCCATGCTCGAAGGTCCCACAATGCCTAGTGATTTGTTATGCGCAGAAATTTGAAAACAAGTCGTCAATTTCATATTTCGTCTTTGAAGAAGGCTTCTTCCTGATAGCTATATTTTACCACCTTTGGCTCAAAAAGGTGTAAAGTGGTCGCGCACGTTTATTATTCCCTTCAGTGGGAGGGGGGTGTATACTGATGGCGACTATCAAATTCGTTTCTTTCGCGATCAAAAAGTATTCATAATATATAAGGGAATGGCGCATGTTGCATCTGATCGTGGTCCAATATATTTTTGAGGTTGCGAGACTGGTGCATGCAGGCACTGAGTTAGAATAATATAAGCACTAGAGCGAAGGTAGAAAAAATAGACCTTTTTCGCATAGGTTTGCGTAGGATTAGAAACACATTTCTGGTTTTTAAAAATACATTAAATGTTACAGATTTAATGTTTTTCCATACTTACTCATAAGACAAAAGGCAACGAAAGATTAAAAGCTAAATTACATTGTTGCTCAATTAGAGTCTTCGTTCCAGTACTTACAGTATATTATATTGTAGCTGACGCTTACTGAGGCTGCGTCGGGTGCCAACACAGGTGTAGTTCTCGTCATCTGACCATAATTCAAAAATACGATGTATTGTTTCCGAGTCTTTCTTTCGAGATGGACCGCGAACCACTATGCAGCTCTGGTGCGGCGATTTTCAACCAACCAGTAGTTTATAATTAAAAGTAAAACTCCAAACCAGTAAGTAAATACCTGTATTGAAACACAACAAAAACGCTCCTGTTTATTTAGGAAATTAATACATTTATTAATATATCTTTAGATGAAGTAATGCTAGATAATTCGAAAAAAACATTGTTAGTCGTTTGGGAAGATGTATTCTTTGCATTTTTCGTCTTAGATTTGAAAGCAGTCTACAAGTGAAACGAATATTGAACGCCTTTGTAAGTACACTTTGTACGTCGCCATAAAAAAACTGAGCCAAATGTCCTTTACTACATTTGTTCCCTAATTTTTCTTACTTTTGACTGTGGGCGTTTTTACTTGAGTGCATCTAACACAGAAGTTTAGTTTACTTGCTAAGATACATACTTTTACATAATTTTAATAGAATAATGTATAAATTTTCGGCTTAATTTAAACAAACAGTTATTTTAACTAAATCACATTAAACTAATAATTATCTACCATGAATTGTGCCAGTTTGTTTAATAAAAAATCTAAATATTTGAATAGATGTATGTATTATAGGACATTTGTCACTTTTTTTTTCTTGGCGACTAAAGAAGTCGGCACCAAAATGTTTTTTCGCAAAACGTTTTTATGCAACAGAAATGGTTGTTAAACTTTCTTGGTGTTTATAATGATTGATCAACACTCTTAAGCGCACACACATACCGTGTGCTAGTGTCACAGACTCGTACCTTGATCATGACTCTTTAAAATTGTGGTCTTCGGTCTCCGGCTACTCGGGATCAAAGCTGGTACCCTTTCAATTAGTTAGTTATGGTACTTACAGGCAATCCTTTGAGCAGTTGATTATGGTGCATAAATCCGAAAAAAACTAACCCATTAAACAACTAAAAAAAAGTATTTTAAAATGCTTTGTTGTATTCCTCAATGGTTCAAAATTATCACTAAAAACAGTTCCTGCAACCGCACAAATGAATACACAGCCTGGTGATGTCATCGAGTTTCCAGATTGAAAGACATCGCAAGAATCAGAAAATATCATCACAGTAGGTGGGGTTGCCATAATATGAATTTATCGTCCAAAAAAACCCTCACCAAATGTCCTATTATACATCTATACCGAATTATTTGCTTACTGTTCACTATCCTTCATACCAAGAAATAGAATGCATCTATGTGCTGCAAAAAAAAAATATACAATAGTTAGTCTATCTGGCTACGGTTTAGGAAGAGATAAAAACTCGCACACTTTTGTTCAAAGTTTGGTTCATTTCTACAAGTCTTTATTGAAAAGCTTATAAATGTAATTCAAAATGAAATATGGCTATACTGTGTGCTTTTAACTGCCCAAATTTAAAATAAAAATATACTCTTAATTAAATAATTAATAAATTAATAAAATTAGTTATGAAATTTTTTGTACATATATTTAATTTCTGAAATTATGTGTAACGTAAAACCTTTTTGGCTGTGCTCCTACACAGCCGTACCCTATTTTTTTTATGGTGCTTCTTATATCTTCGAGGGGTTATGTTTAGCTGAGTATCAATGTTAATCAATTTGTAAAGAGGGTCTTGATACAAATGTCCTCCTGCCAGCGAGGCCAAGTTCTCGGGTCTTTCCTTCAGGATGATTTTCAGAATGTCGCCAATAGACCATTGTGCAGCTCAAGTGGGATATTAATTCTACTAATATCCGGATTGGATGGACTAAGTTGTTTTAACTGAAGCAACATGAAACTGTTCACATTTTTTTAAATTTATTTATTTATTCGTTTGGTCATACGGTTTAATGAGTTTGTACAGTGTAAAGATGATTAAAAAGTGGGTCGCTGAAGCTGAAAAACAGTTATTTGTTTTGAGGTTTGGTATACGCAGGAATCATTTTAACTCTTTGGGAAACATGATATATTCTTAAATAGAAAAGAGCCCAAGTTGCATAGATAATGTAACAGTCTCAAGCACATAATAACTAGGGATGAAACGGATATCCGGTATCCGGCTGATTTTTAACTATCCGGTAACTATCCGATATCCTGAAGCGAAGTGCCGGATATCCGGATGAATAAAACATCGAAGATTTTTTTTTGTGGCGATCAATTTTCTTTGTTTTTGCTTTAAGTATTTTCCTAAAAATTCTACCAATGTATTCACAGTATGCAGATTCTCCCTTTAACCAATAGAAACTTTAAAAAACCCACTTTTTTTCAAATTTTTAACTTTAAAATTATATTTTTAACGAATCGTTATGGTGGAGGGTCATCACATCTCACAACTAATATAAAGTTGAATTAAAACATAAATTTCTCAAAAGTTTAAGCAAACTTGAGTTTTCATGTTTGGAATGAAAGGGCATATGGTAAAATTACAATTATTCAGAAATTAAGTGTAAAATGTACAAAACATACGACCATTGCTAGCAGCACCCTAGAATAACCCTTTGTAAATAAAAAAGTTTTTTGAATTTTTATACAATTTTGGTATCACTTTAAAGATAAAGAATTGGGAAATATTACAGAATAAAAAAATATTTTTAAATTTTTGACCGATTTCCGTTTTTTCTAGTATGTATGAGAAGTTATTTTCATAAAAAATAAACTGCCAGATATCCGGCAAAATCCAGTTCGGATATCCGGTTTGTAATGTGCGCCGGATATCCGGTATCCGGCAAAACCACTATCCGGTTCATCCCTAGTTATTTGTTTTGAGGTTTGGTGTACGCAGGAATCATTTTAACTCTTTGGGAAACATGATATATTCTTAAATAGAAAAGAGCCCAAGTTGCATAGATAATGTAACAGTCTGAAGCACATATTAACACGTTTTGACTTGCATACATTTTGGTATTCACTGACTTGAGAATTAGTATGGTTAACTGGATTATGAACTCAAAACAAATTAAACTATATATTATAAGAAATTTGAAGTACTTGAGATAGGTTAAGCAATGTCCGCCATGCATTAAAAGGACATGGGTCCATTCCATGTGAAATCAACAGTCATTTTCCTCACTATCTCCGATTTTTTATGAAATTTGGTGAACTTGTTATACCTACTGAGAATGTAAACCATACCGAAATTTAACCTCCTAGGCTTTTTAGTTATTTGAATTTCAAAATGGCTGAAAACTTACAATATGCCCTCCTATGGCTGCATTTAAATTACCATAACTCCTGTTCTAATTAACATATAGAAATAAGTTTGGTATCGTTTTAAAGCTGATTAAATTACCTATAAAATGATATGAAACACATGAAGGTTTGGCGAAAAACATTTCAAGGTCATATTATTTGATCTTGATATCTCGAACAACGGATTTCTCAATTTTCACTATATTTTTTCCCTGAATACTACAACATCTTAACTACATGTATACCAATTTTCAAAGTGGTATGACAATTCGAACACACACAAAAAAAAATTAGGAACAAAATGTTGCACTGCAGCGTATTCTGCTTCACCTATATCAAAAGTTGAACAAGTTACCAATATATTGTATATTTTTTGTTTCTAATTTTTTTTTTAAGATTCGAAATCTAAAGAGTTAAGAGGTCACCATCTAAAACAAAGAACCAATGTGGTGTAGTTTGCTGTTTCATTGAGTAATTCCAGAAGATATGTTTGGAATTGCACACGTTGATAATTGGGAAACCCAAACTAAATAGGATGTCAATATTTTTGCGATTAAGAGGATCAGATGGTTTTTGTCTGACAAAAACTATAAGAAATTTCTACTGTTCTCGTCTGTTAGGACTATTGTAAATTCTTCAATACAGTATTTTGATTAGATGGTACGTGCAAAGCCATTTCAAAAACAAAATTGCAGTTTCCTCGACTCTATGAGCCTGCCTTGCCTGAATATCTTACAGTTTCTCATTTTACAAGTATGGTTTTTTGTATGTAATAAAAAGTACAAAAAACACTTTTTTTAATTAATCATGGTTCGCACAGTCCTTAAAAGTTCTTAAGAACTACTTAATTTAAGTATGTCCTTAATTAATGGCCCTAAAGTCCTTAATTTTCGACTAAGGTACTTAATTTTTGTCAAACATGTTTTTTTTACTAGTAATTCACACAGGTGGTATTTTCCCCGCGTCTAACCCGAAATATGAGTTTTTTTTAATTTTCGAACTCAGAATTCCGGGTGCATTAAAATTATTGAAATGTAGAATTCCAGATTTTACGTTGATCGTGTCCACACTTTTGACCGTTTTACGCAAGTATAAATCGGCAAGGAAAGAGGCATGAATGAACGTATTTAGTGTCAGAAAAAAAAAAGTGAACTTTTGATCTCTTTTGTTTGATTTTTTAGTCAGTGGCATTTCATTATAATACACGACACTTCGTCATTAGAAAATCTCAGTTCGTTTGTTGTTTTGTAAAGAATCAATACTCATTCTAGAAAAACAAGGAAATTCAGAAGAATGTAGCATCTTTAAGGGATGGGAATTCTGCGCCAGAGTTTTCCGGAAGTAGTATCCTGTGCCAACTTGCTACAAAACCCCATGACATGTGATTATGTGCCAATTTTGCAACAAACAATGTGCGATTCTCCGCTAGCGGCGCCAAAAAATTTAAGAGGTCCTTAAAAATTATCGAGAGGTCCTTACGAACTACTTAATTTTTACTTTTGAAAATCTGTATGAACCATGTTAATTAAATGTGTAAAAGCAAATAAATAAACTGTGTACTTAAAAATTATATGTGTTGGTTATATTAAAATTGATATTTCTTTTGCAGACTAATAATGGCAACTGTATGTGGAATTTACTAGTGACACTTGAAACCCAGCATTTTCTAAAATGGACCATCTTAAAATATGCAACCTTAATCATGTTGAAGAAAAATTGCATACTTGTGAAGTATGCAACAAATCATTTACTCATAAGTGTTACCTTAAAATTCACCTGCACAGTCACACTGTGGCCGATTTAAGTGAACACATTGTTATACAAACTGGAGAAGAAACATATAGTTGTGAAGTGTGCAATAAATCATTTACCGAAAGGAGTAGCCTCGAAACACACCGCCTCATTCACAATAGAGAAAAGTTGCATGCTTGTGAACTATGCAATAAAGCATTTTATACAATAAGCAGTTTAAAAAAACATTTTATTATACACACTTCAGAAAAACCATATAGTTGTGAAGTGTGCAATAAATCTTTTAACCGAAGGAGTGGCCTCGAAACACACTGCCTCATTCACACTAAAAAAGAAAAGTTGCATGCTTGCAAAGTATGTAATAAAGCATTTTATAAAATGAGCAGTTTAAAAAGACATCTTGTTATACACACTGGAGAAAAACCATATAGTTGTGAAGTGTGCAAAAAATCCTTTACTTATAAGAGTAACCTCGGAAAACACTGCCTCATTCACAAAGGAAAAAAGTTGCATTCTTGTGAACTATGCAATAAAGCGTTCTATACATTGGGCAATTTAAAAAAACACCTTATTATTCACACTGGAGAAAAACCATATAGTTGTGAAGTGTGCCAGAAATCATTTGCCCAAAGGAATAACCTTAGAATACACTTTCTCATGCACAATGGAGAAAAGTCGCATATTTGTGAACTATGCAATAAAGCATTTTATACAGTGAGCAGTTTAAAAGTACACCTTGTTACACACACTGGAGTAAAACCATATGGTTGTGAAGTGTGCAATAAATCATTTACCCGAAGGAGTATCCTCGAAACACACCGCCTCATTCACACTTAGAAGAAGTCGCATGCTTGTGAAGTATGCAATAAAACATTTTACACAACGGGCAGTTTAAAAAACCATTTTATTACACACGCTGGAGAAAGACCGTATAGTTGTGAAGTGTGCAACAAATCGTTTATCCATAGGAATAGCCCCTCGTAAGACACCTCCTCCTTCACAATGGGGAAAAGACACAGACTTGTAAAGTATGTAACAAAGCGTTTTATACAATGGCCGATTTAAAAAGACACCTCCTCATTCACAATAGACAGTAGTAGTTATTTTGTGAAATTTGCTGTAGAGAACTCGTGTCTAGACACGAGACATAATATATTATGTCAAGAAACTTTCATACTTACACTGGTCGAAAGCCATATACTTGCAATGAAGTTTGATCTCAACATCAGGCCTCTCAACTAGTCCCTTTTTTTTCCCCTAAAAGTCCTTTTTGTTAATTTAAGTACTTAAAAATCCTTTTTTTCAGAATTTGGCCCGTTTTCCCCTTAATTTAGCAGAAATATTTTTTTTTCTCTTTATGCCTATGATAACACATTTCTGGCCCTTTTCCTTACCCTATTTAACCAAAAATTATTTATATCCATTTTGTAATAGCCATTACAAAAATCACCGCTCATGTTCGTATTTATGTTGAGTTTGCTAATAGGTTGTTCAACTCTCGAAATATCATTAAACTAGGAGCAGGCTTGCTGTTTTTGTCTTTACAAATGTAATTAATCACATTGGTGTAGAATGTAGGCCTATGTGTAAACAATTTATGTCCTTCCAGGACCACCGGATCTTGTTTATGCATTGTATCAAAAACAAAATGAAAACCTAGTTCAGGGGAAGTATGATAAATAGCAAGTGCAAATTGTAATTATATATATTTCCAGTATCCGCCAGTGCGCTGCTAGCTTGTATTGTTACATAGAAAATATAACTTTTTTTTTTATTCAAAACTTTTTAGCTTTATTGGGTTTTTTCGATAATTTTGTCACTCACATTGATGACTTAAAATCTAATGAGGATTTAAATTTTGTAGTTCCTTTTTGTCCCTTTTTTTAAGATGTTTGGTCCCTTTTTCCCTAGTGACAAATGTAAAAAGTGTTGCGAGCCCTGAAGTTGTGATTTGTATAACTTATACCCATGACCTATAGTTAGGGCTACCAGACGTCCCGATTTCGCCGTGACAGTCTCGGTTTTTCGTCCTGAACCCGGAAAGTGTCCCGAGAAGGCTCAAGTTCCGGGATTTCTCATCATTAATACATATGAGCCCCTAAAAGCCAATATTTCTTCTCAAAATCTCCATTGCTAGTGAAAAATATTTCTATTGCTGGTGCGATTGACTGTCCCAGCTCCACCTAGTAACTTCTCGTGAGCATTGCGATAACCACTCCTCCCCTCTGGTCAAGCTTGAATAATTTATGATTCGCTCCCGCCCAAAAATAATGGAGTGAGGAAGATAAGCCCAAGTACATGCGCATAGCGGACAAAAAGGAGCCGTCAGTGTAATGCATCTTGGGATACTGTCAACTGTTTCGTTATGCGTAGAACTTAAGAACCTGTCGGAGCGCACAATTAAACTCATCGGTGCAATGTATCTCGGGATACAGATTGCTGCGCAGAACCGGTCGACAATACTTCATATTCTGTCACTTATAGGTCTTCGCTTCTCTGTTCTCCTGCCTGGTCCCGCCTACTTCTTTGAACACGTGTGACCGGGGCTATTTAACCTTGTAGGGAGGAACGTGTTGAAAGAGCATTGATCATCATTTTCACATCGTAAAACGTTTGGCCATATTGGCGAAAAATTACACTCACGCCGGTGTCCCAGGTTGGATTCTGGAATTTCTGGTAGCCCTTACCTTTAGTCCCATTGGGTGTATTAAATTTTAGGCCCTCGACATCACCCAATTTGAAAATACCAAAAGCATTTCTTATATATTGTTCAAAACTGTGTCTGAACCTGTGTCAGGTATCGGTGACAAATACTGGAAATGGGATACATTGGCACTTTTAAAATCTTAATTGAAAATTCAAGACCAATACAGTACACTTTTTTTGTTCATTATAGTTTGTAGCAAGACTTTGTCTTTTATTTTAAAATTCCTAAGGAATGTTAAATCACATATTTTTTTGGTATGTCTTTTGTATCTGGAAATTGTTTCTTTAGTTTTGTAAAGCATGAAACCACCGCATACTTGTATTTCTCTCTTTTATTCCAATCAATTGCATATTCTGAATAATAAATGTTTGTTAAACAAATGTACTCTTTCTGTGTAAACTTTCTGTTTGTAGTAGGGATGATGTGGGTTGAGGGGGTCAAAACCCCTCCCATTGGTTTATAGAGAAAATGTATTACCATATATATGTAATAAGTTTTTATAAGAAATATTTCTGTTATAAAATTCAGGATCCGTAACCTTAGTTTTCAAAATAGTTTATTCTGTTGTGGATAGCGGCTAAAAAGCCAAGGACGCAGAGACACATCCTACATATATGCTGGTTAGATTAGGAATGATTTTGAATTCGCAGGACTGCTCAAGAGAGGTTTCTATCGAAAGAGAAAGTTTCAGTTCTCATCTCATGGATTCTATTGACCATATATGGATGTGAAACCAGGGTTTTGAAGATGTAAGTTAGAAGAATGGAATGTACAGATGCATGGGGTGGATACGTATTTGAGAACTGAATAGTAATTTATGAGATCGATGTTGGATAAGAAAAGTGATTTAGGACTGGATCAAGAAATAAGAGTCGATAGAACCGTGGCTATTATATATATATATATATATAGTTGATATATTTGTTCCCCTTTAATTTATACTAATAAAGGTGGGTGGAGTGTAATGACCCCCCGCATAACCCCTACCATACACATTTTCTGCGTATGCTAGTGTAGATCATTGAAAGTAGCCGGATAATGCAATTATCCGGCATTATATCCGACCTGAAATTATAAAAGATAAATATATAAAATAAATAGCAAAAAAACTGCAATATTAAGAGAATGTGAGAAAAAAAACTAGTTTAATGGACAACTAGAACGGGGTGGAGTTTAGCCTTGTTTGTGGGATTTCGAGCACATGCAAGTTGCCGATTACTGGTAAACAAACAATAATATCGCTTTTTAATATTCAAATTTTGTATTAGTTACGTTTAACTTGTATTTTAACATCATATTCTAAAAACTATCATCGAACTTTTCAATATATTAATAGTTTTAAGTGAAATTCTAACGCTATCCCACAAACATACTAGCTCTGACATCACTATAGGCGTGGTCATTCTACTCGTCCATTAAAAGATTTGGTTTATTTTTATAATTATTGTTCAGAACATATTTTTATCATGTAAAGAAAATGAAAAAAAAATCATTTTTTTTATTAAAGGTTGGTAAATTTAGGTGTTGCAGTCATTGTTCTGCATTTTTTTTTTTTTTTTTTTTTGTAGAATTCGTTTTCATTTTGATAAATGGGGGAGTTGCACGCCGAGTAGAAGATTTTTCGTCGCCAAACAAAGAAACTCGCCAAATGTCCTATACTACATCTGCTCCTAATTAATATTCCCATATAAACGAAGTATCAAAGTAGGATGCATTTTAATAATAATAAAATAGTCTTCGAACAAATAATATTACGCAATCACACACAGAGAGTTGTTATATTAAACAGAGAGCGCCTTCAATGCCAGACTCTCGTGAGGCCGCGGTGTCAACATCGAAAAGAAAACCCCACATCACGTGGTTATAGCGCTGCCATATTTGGCGTTCAGACATCTGCAGAAGTTCCAAATTTGACGCACTTTCTTCTCTTTTGGTGATAAGGAGTTCTGTCCGTATTCAACTTCTTAACATATATGTACGTATTTACTTATTTTCAAACAATATGCGCTAAATATTTCCTCTTCATTAACGAAACGAAAATATTTTATTTGTGTTCAATACTCGGAAGAAGCGAAACTCTTTATATTTCTCAGGTTTTATTGTTCCTATTTTCTTATTGAAGTATACAAAATAACAATTGAAAGAACTTCGCTTATGGTAAATTTTTTACATAAAAAACGTAATGCAATTATTTCAAAACTACAAAGTAAGAAAAATCTGCTTAATATATCTGTTAAACTCCCTTAAATTGTGCCACTCGTTCAAAAAAAAAAAAAAAAAATTATATTTAAATACAAAATTAAGCACAAAACCATATTACAATACTTCGATCTCGTTTAGTTTTCAAAGTCGCCAAGGCCTTGCCAAGTAATATTGGCGCATGAATGAATGGGCATTTCCACATATCACGTGGTTTCAATGATGGACACACGGAAATCAGCATTTTTATTCCTCTATTTGTATCATTACTCTATGAGAAGAACGCTGTTGCTTCCGAATACAGAGGAGCCCCAGTTGCTCAGTTGGTAAGGCGTTCCGCTACTAATCAGAGGAGTGGTGGCTCGAATCCGGGAAATGGACTTGACATAGAAAAGTAAAAAAGTAGTGATCTTGCGATCGGAGGGTTGCCAGCTTCACTACAAAAATACTAGAAAGTCGTCCAGAATATCCAACAAATTATACTGGCGTGTATACGGGACTGGTGCACGATACATCTGATCGGGGTCCAAAGTCCCGACGTCTATTGAAGGCGTTGGGTGCCAGTTCAGGTGTTTCCTCGTCATCTGACCATGGTTGTAAAATAACGAGGTGCATGTATGAATGTTTGTGTGAATGTGTATGTGTTCCCGGGTCTTTACTTCGAGATTGACCCCGAACCGTCGCCAATACCCCACTGAACAGCTCTAGTGCGACGTTAATTAACAAAACCAATCCGAATACAGAAAAAAATCCGCGACGCCGAAAAAGTTCCGTAAGATTAGTTCGGTACTTCAGCCCCTGTACTAATAATTTTAAGTTTTTGTCATTAAATAACACCTTAATATAGAAATATTTGCTGCATACACTGATAGATTGTACAGATCGTTAATGAAGCATTTTTTGTGTTCCGATATTGCTAGGCTGAACGCGGATGCAATATACTAACGGGGCCTCAAATGTGTATAAAAGACTTTAATCTGACATGGTCTAAACACCCTCGTTTATCAGGTGCGCCTGTGTGGAGCGCCTTTTCGTTTTCATTATTTAAAATTACGAAGTAAATATTGTGTCTTTTCTTCGATATATAGATCAAACTTTTTGTGCTCAAATCAACTGCTCTTATTTATCCTTACTGTGACGTCACATGAATATAGTGCATAACCAGTAGTTTATAATAAGCTTTAAATAACAAACCAGTAAGTAATTTTTTACATTGAACACAACAAAGTAGCGTTAATTTTTATTTCTGAAATTAATAATACTTATTATCTTTAGTTTGGTTCAAATCGAAAAAATTTGTTTATCGTGTGTGAAAATGTATTCTTTCCAATTTTCGTCGTCTTAGGTATGAAAACAGCCAACGCGTGAAACGAAAATTGAACGTAGTGCATTTGTGAGTATATATGTTATGTTTTGACTCGTTTGGGTTTTAGTTTTAACTCGTTTGCCTTGTCATGTGGAGTTGAGAAAGATTGCATCTATTCTGCAGAAATTGAAGTAGCATATTTCAGCTGCTATTAATTCTGTAACTCCACGGCTTCTTGCAGTGTCGGTCCGTGGTCGAAAATGTTAGTGCAGCCGAAATCAAATCATGTGAATCCTCCCACCCCTTATTTTCCACAACCCATACATGAATGGAAATTCTTTATTATTTACTACTCAAATCAAAGTTTCCTTTTAATTTTTACAAAATGAAAACATGAAAAAAAAATAGAAAACAATTATTTTTTGAAAATGAAAGCAATCCTCCTTTCTTTTAAGCATGCGAATCGGTCAATTCTAATATTAACTTAAATAACAAAACAACAGCAGGACCATGTCCTAAAACAACAGCACAAAGTAAATTTATCACGAAAACCATTTCCGTTTGGAGATATTCTCGTAAGTTCTCGTTTCATCCCACGAGCCAATCAGCATATCGAACCTGAAGTGCCGCTAAAACAAGAAAATTCATTTCGGCTGTACCTTCTCACAAATGCAGTGCATTAACATGGGGAGGAATCTCCATACTACGTAGAGGTTGCCATGGCGACGATTCAGCCGATTTCGCTTTTTGGCAGCAGTTTTGATTGAAGGGAGTTTTTCCCCTCCTGAATTGTACATTAAGGTAACAGGCTTACTATTTATCGGAGATTTTGTTTATTACCGTAGAAATTTCATTTTCGATTCTAATCTTCATTTAAGAAAATTAGTAAAATATGTGATTTTAGTTTTAAAATACTGAATTTAGGTGCAGCACGGCTGTACTTGCTGTAGTGGACGAGCCGCCACTGGCTTCTTGCCAATAAATGGCAAGAAGTTGAATATCTCTTGATCTTTGAACTTATCAAGCAAACAAGGAATCTTATTTAGAAATTTACAATTGTTTTTAAAAAATAGGCAATAATAAATAATCGTTTGCTTTTTCAAGTACAAACTCACAGAGATTTTGTTATTGAAAATAAATATTATTTATATTATTACTTAATTTAATATTACACTCTGGTTTTTTTTATTGTATCATCCTATATTACAATCCATTTTAATGATATTAAACAATATTTTGTCAAAATATAAAATTTATAGTTATTAATAAGGAGATTAATTTTATATGTAAACAGACAAATGCACCATCAAAAACCGTCATCTGAAAGGACTGCATTGTAGTGTTCCTGTTATTCGTTTTTCAAAGGGCGCCACACCCTGCCCTTTTTTTTGTAAGTGCCGATGCGCCCTGCCCTTTTTAGAAGTGAAAATGTGCCCTGCCTTTTTTCAATATCTTCTTTGCGCCCTGTAATTAAAAAAAATATTTTTCCGCAAAAACAAGGGTCCGTAGGATTGCCTTGGCATCCCAATTGTACCCTTTGCCCTTTACATAACAAAAAGTGCCCTTTTACTTAACAAAAAGTGCCCTTTTTGACAAATCCCCCCTGCCCTTTTTTAAAACTATGTGAACACTACTGCATTGTATAGAATAATGCAAATTGATTGTATTTATTTTCGAACAAAAACAATTTAATCCTGATTGTACAAAAAAAAATGTAGACATATCTTAAATGCTTAGGTAAATATATAGTTACAATTCGACATATACCAATTTTCAAAGTGGAATGACAATGGGATCACACAAAAAAAATTAGGAACCAAATGTTGCACTGCCGACAGTACACTGGGTTAATTCCTATTGTCTGGTGCCCTCGCCATATGGGATTTGGCGACAAAGTTTATATTTTGGCAACCCTACTTGATGCGTGTGAAAATATCATGTTGTATGGCAACCCTAATTTTTTTTACCTCTAGCTTGGTTTTACGTAATTCTGCTATTTTCAAATCGATGTTTGGCTCGTGTGGTTGTGCTTTTGATTTTTCTTAGCTATGGATGCTTACGCGGACGACGTTTATTTGAATAGCAGGTATTTTTGGGAATTGGAGATGAAAGGCAAATGTGCCGTGATTGAGTGGTGCATGGATGCCGGATTGTTGTTCATTCATAATTCTGTTCCTATCAGTGGAGTGCATGTCGTCGTTGAGATTGACGAGTTGAAGTTCGGCAAACGCAAGTACAACCGGGGCAAGCGTGTGGAAGGCCAGTGGGTATTTGGAGGGATTGAATCCGGTACCAACAAGTGCTTCATGGTTGCCGTGGACGACCGGAAATCGAAAACTTTACTAAACGTTTTGCAGCAGTTCGTTTTGCCTGGATCCGTTATTGTTTTCGATTTTCATATAAAATGTTGCTTAATTTAAGAGTGCCGTTGAAATGCCCCAAATGACTGCCCGAAGGATCGCCTGTCAGCATCATGATTGACTGCCCGGACCAACGCAATGTCCACCATTTTGATTTGTCGACCAAAAAAAACGTCCTTTTTGCCTTGGCGCCAATTTTTTAACTTGGCGACAAAAAGGCACCGTACACTAGGAATTTATCGTGCACTGCAGTGTATTCGGCTTTCCCTACATCAAAAGTTGAACAGGTTACCAATATATTGTATATTTTTTGTTTCTAATTTTTTTTAAGATTCTGAATCTAAAGAGTTAAGAGGCCACCATCTAAAACAAAGAACCAATGTGGTGTAGTTTGCTGTTTCATTGAGTAATTCCAGAACCTATGTTTGGAAATACACACGTTTATAATTGGGAAACCCGAACTAAATAGAATGTCTAGATTTTTGCGATTAAGACGTTCAGATGGTTTTTGTCTGACAAAAACTATAAAAAATTTCAACTGTTTTCATCTGTTAGGACTATTGTAAAGGCTTCAATACAGTATTTTGATTAGATGGTACGTGCAATGCCATTTAAAAAACAAAATTGAAGTTTTCCTCTATGAGCCTGCCTTGCCTGAATATCTTACAGTTTCTCATTTTACAAACATGGTTTTTTTTTGTATGTAATAAAAAGTACAAAAAACACACTTTTTTTAAATTAATTAAATGTATAAAAGCAAATAAATAAACAGTGTATTTAAAAATTATATGTGTTGTTTATATTAAAATTACATTTCTTTTGCAGTCTAATAATGACAACTGTATGTGGAATTTACTAGTGACACTCGAAACCCAGCATTTTCTAAAATGGACCATCTCAAAATATGCAACCTTACTGAGGTTGAAGAAAAATTGCATACATGTGAAGTATGCAACAAATCATTTACTCATAAGTGTTACCTTAGAATTCACCAGCACAGTCACACTGTGGCTGATTTAAATAAACACATTGTTATACAAACTGGAAAAGAAACATATAGTTGTGAAGTATGCTGCAAAACATTTACCGAAAGAAGTAGCCTCGGAAGAAACCACCTCATTCACAATAGAGAAAAGTTGCATACTTGTGAACTATGCAATAAAGCGTTTTATACAATGGAAAATTTAAGACAACATGTTGTCATACACACTGGAGAAAAACCATATAGTTGTGAAGTGTGCAATAAATCGTTTAACCGAAGGAGCGGCTTCGAAACACACTGCCTCATTCACACTAAAGAAGGAAAGTTGCATGCTTGCAAAGTATGCAATAAAACATTTTATACAATGAGCAGTTTAAATAGACATCTTGTTATACACACTGGTGAAAAACCATATAGTTGTGAAGTGTGCAAAAAATCCTTTACACATAAGAATAACCTCGGAACACACCGCCTCATTCACAATGAAAAAAAGTTGCATACTTGTGTAATATGCAATAAAGCGTTTCATACAATGGGCAATTTAAAAACACACCTTGTTATACACACCGGAGAAAAACCATATAGTTGTGAAGTGTGCCAGAAATCCTTTACCCAAAGGAATAGCCTCAGAACACACTATCTTATTCACAATGGAGAAAAATTGCATACTTGTGAACTATGCAATAAAGCGTTTTATACAATGGATAATTTAAAAAACCACCTTATCATACACACTGGGAAAAAACCACACAGGTGTGAAGTGTGCAGTAAATCTTTTACCCGAAGGAGTAGCCTCGTAAATCACCGCCTCATTCACACCAAGGAAAAGTCGCATGCTTGTAAAGTATGCAATAAAACATTTTACAGAATGAGCAGTTTGAAAAAACATTTTATTATACACACTGGAGAAAAACCGTATAATTGTGAAGTGTGCAACAAATCGTTTTCCCAAATTCATAGCCTCAAAAAACATCTCCTCATTCACAATAGACAGTAGTAGATATTTTGTGAAATTGTCTGTAGTGAACTCTTGTCTGGACACGAGACATTATAAATTAAGTCAAATAAATCTCCATACTTACACTGGTCAAAAGCCATACACTTGCAATAAAGTTGGATCTCAACATACAACAGATGACAAACGCACTGGATAAAGGCCAAATGCATGTGACATAGCAGTGTTAAAAAACTCATCTTGCACAGTGTCCCATGATCATTAACAAATAAGTAATAAAGTGCCACTTCTACAATAGGAAAACAGTCTCCTTGGCGTTCTTTCTTAGAATAAGTATGTACAGCCGGGAGAAAAAAACGAACCACCCCTAGTTTCTCTGCCACTATTTTATGTAATGCTAAACTTAATATGCCGTTTTGTAGGAAATAAAGTCTATTACACATTGATATACATAAAATTTGTATACTAAATTCATACACGAATCCGCACCAACTTTAAAATTTTCATTAGCAACACCTACTTTTGATAGCGCAGAAATGTTCCCCGCCCTCAACATTATCTAAATATAAATTTTCGTTAATTTCCTAAAGTTATATGCAGATATATTAGACAATATGTATCGATCTTATTTGAGGGACTACCTACACATTGAACAAAGTACATGTCATCGTGTTCAATCGCGTCATATACACAATTAATTAGCTGCAACTTTAATTAATAAAAATTAAAAGTTAATTAAGTCAAACATGCAATACGATTTTAAATAAATTTTCATTCTAAAATACAATACAAAAATACTTTTAACTTTTAAAATATCTTTGATAAAATTTTCTAAATATTCTTTATCCGTTATTATAGTACCACAAAGATTTCTAGAGTTTAAATGTAAAAACAACATATAGGAGTCTATATGATTAAACAACGTTACTATAAAAGCTTTTAAATAGTTAGTTTCTTCAATTAGCACCAACTAGAAGCATTGAAATTTGTAATGTAAATAAAAAGATTCTTACTTAAAATTTGTTTTCAACTAGTTGTGAACTTTTATGTGCTTAACAACATTACACAAAACCAAGGTCCGCCACTTTATAACTATAATTCATCAGCTCAAACAACTTGTTTTTCTATCATGCTTGAAAATTTACTACCCAAATACAGGTAAAAAAAAGTACCTGCTGCCTCATTGTCATATTCCAGACTTGTCGATTACTTGAGTCTTCAAAAGTTTGTGAGAATCGTTTAGGGTCTCACTCAGAGAGTTGTAATATTAAATAGAGAGCGCCTTCAATATCAGACTCTCGTAAGGCCGCGGTGTCAACATTGAAAAGAAAAACCGACATCACGTGGTTATAGCGCTGCCACATTTGGCGTTCAGACATCTGCAGGAGTTTCAAATTTAGCGCACTTTCTTCTTTTTTGGTGATAAGGAGTTCTGTCCGTATTCAACTTTTTAACATATATGTACGTATTTACTTATTTTCAAGCAATATGCGCTAAATATTTCCTCTTCATTAACGAAACGAAAATATTTTATTTCTGTTCAATACTCCAAGAAGCGAAACTCTTTATATTTATCAGGCTTTATTGTTCATATTTTCTTATTGAAGTATACAAAATGACAATTGAAAGAACTTCGCTTATGGTAAATTTTTTACATAAAAAACGTAATGCAATTATTTCAAAACTACAATGTAAGAAAAATCTCCTTAATTTATCTGCTAAACTCCCTTAAATTGTGCCACTCGTTAAAAAAAACGATATTTAAATACAAAATTAAGCACAAAACCATATTACAATACTTCGATCTCGTTTAGTTCTGAAAGTCGCCAAGGCCTGCCAAGTAATATTGGCGCATGAATGAATTGGCATTTCCACATATCACGTGGTTTCAATGATGGACACACGGAAATCAGCATTTTATTCCTCTATTTGTATCATTACTCTATGGTCTCACTGTGACCAGAGCCACAAGACAAAAAATCTGGGGGGCTCTGGTTATCACAGCGGGTGTTAAATGAACTGCGGATAGGGAATGTTGTTTGGTAAAGGATTGTTAGTCACTTAATTTACATTTCCCGGAAAGTGTATGTCCTTGAAAATCAGCGTGTTTTGTTTCTCCTTTCCAAGAAAGAGGAATTTGGGCAATTTGTTGCCGCCAATGATGTCTCCCGATTATAAGCGCCGGTCCCTCCAGCTATGTTCTGTTGGGTGGTCCATAAGACTGGGGGAGGGGTCTCGAGCCTAATACAAGTTTACGCCTATGAATTGCAGCAGGTGCTAATAACATTATTATTTAACCCTCCAATCGGCTGTCCCATAAATTTCCGCCCTGGGATCGCCAGTTTTTTTAACAATAGGAAACATTACTTGATTTATATATCAATACTTTATTTTTCAAAGCTGTATAATATGGGAAAAATTAAAATTGGAATCTTAAAAAAGAACATATGAATTTCAGCGAATGCTAAAAGCATACTCTATTGAAGAGAAAAGAACTTTACACTTGCTAGCCACTGAACGTCCGAATGTGTCATAGATTTGGAGGGTAGAAAGGTGCAATTGGTCTGTTTTTATTAATTAAAGTAAGGATGAACGAGCCGGACTCCCTAAAGATTGATATAGTTTTTTTGTAGTATTTTAGAATAGTAGCATTATGAGGCACAACAAACCTTTTCATGTCTTCTGAAATGCGTGTGTGGAGAGGACAAACTTTTTGACCTGAAGTGGAGAGGGATCCGGCCCCCCTTACGGGCCCTAGACTCCGGACTCCCTAAAGATTGATATAGTTTTTTTGTAGTATTTTAGAATAGTAGCATTATGAGGCACAACAAACCTTTTCATGTCTTCTGAAATGCGTGTGTGGAGAGGACAAACCTTTTGACCTGAAGTGGAGAGGGATCCGCCCCCCCCCCCCCCCAGGGGCCGATTAAGACAATGAAGCAAGGGAAGCCCGCCTGTAAATGGGGCTCCCATATAAACCCTGAAACATCAAATCGAGCTTTTACATGCACTAAAATCCTGGCCCCTGGATGGCAACAAAACACATTATAAATAATATTTAATAAACATTAATAAGTAATGAAAATATTCTTTGTTTTTGATTATTTTTCCAATATTCGAACAAATTTAACACAAATGATAACTTTTTTTTGTTAAAGTTAGTAATGCCACTTTTCTAAGGTAAATTTAGTGACAAACTATGTTAGAATTGTTTAATATTTACATGAAATGTGTGATTTGGGGGCCCCTCAAAAATATAAAGTGTAAGCCTGGGCTTCCTGGGCCTATTTGGTAATCAGACCCTGCCCACCCCCATTCCTTTTGGGTACGTCCCTGCCTTCGCTCAAGAAGGAGTAAAGCGGTAGACAGCGCTTCAAGTCCTCGCTCCAGTGCTTATATTTAAATGATTCTAGCTCAGTGAGAGAGTGTACTCCCAGGTACGTACCGTGTAGTGTACGTACCGTGATATTCATCCGCGTTCCATGATAAAGTACATTTTCGCCCAATGGGAATCCTCACTCCTATGCTTATGTTAGGGCAGTTGTATTTCCCTTCCCTCACCTCTATGCTGAAACCGTTTATCGTGGAGGAAAAATACAAGTAACAACTGCAAGTTCTGATTGGTCGAAATCGACGTCATATACCCAGCCAAATTGGAAAATTTCACGTGATGCCGTGTAAATCAATCACCGTCTGTGAGTCTTTTAGTCGTTAGCCGTTCGTGTTGTCTGTCCTCCGCGAAGTCACGTGGTTACAACAATTTTGTAAGACGTTATTTCTGACCAGGCCACCGCGAGCCAAGCCACTCAGTAGTAATCGCAATCTGGTGTGGGAGCCTCAGAGGATAAGGCGTTCAGCTACTAATCAGAGGATTGGTGGCTCGAATCCGTGCGATGGACTGACAAAGAAAAGTAAAAAAGTAGTGATCTTGCGATCGGAGGGTTGTCAGCTTTGCTACAAAAATACTAAAAAGTCGGCCAGAACATGCAACAAATTACACTGGCGTGTATACGGGACTGGTGCACGATAAATCTGATCGGTGTCCAGTGTCCTGACGCCTATTGAGGTTGCGTCGGGTGCCAGCTCAGGTGTTGTCCTCGCCATCTGATAATGGTTCAAAAATACGAGGCATCGTTCTCGGGTCTTTCCTTCGAGATAAGCCCCGAACCGTCGCTAATAGCCCAATGTGCAGCTCTAGTGCGGTGTTATTTTAAACAAACCAAAAGCAATCTGGTGGGATAATTAAAGGTATAAATAAAGAAATACTTTTAAATTTGTAAAGAAAAAAAGTAGGAAGTTGATTTTACCCTTATCAATGTTCACTGCTCAGTTCGAGTGCGACGTTAATTAACAAAACAAAACTAAACCAACTTATCAATATTTAGCACTTATGAATATCCTTACAATGACGTCACGTATGTATCGTTCATAAATAGTAGTTTGTAATAAATTTATTCAAACCAGTAAGTAAGTCTTATGTACACAAACATAACAAAGATCAATAATTTTTATTTGTGAAATTAATAACAGTTATTAATATATAGCATAGAAATATCTTTAGTTTAGATCAAGTCTAAGAAATTTGTTTATCGTGTGTGAATTCTTTTTCTATAAATTTCATAACTTCACGGATGCTTGCCAATACATGGCAAGAAATTGAATATCGCTTGAACTGATGAAACAACTAATGAAATCTTAGTTAGAAATTTATTAACTTTTGTTGTTACATTACAGATTATTAAAGACATTGGGTAACCAAGGTATTTTATTTCTATTTCTTCTAGTTTTATTTTATATGATTTTGCGAGGTATTTAATATTTTCCAGATATATAATACATACATGATCATATGATTGTACCATTGAGCTTATGAAATTGTATGCCTTTTGCATAGAAAGTCAAAATATATAGTGTCTTATTTCATTATACTTGAGTGTATGGGCTAAAATACCATGTACTCTAATTTTAAATCAGTGCGTGTATTTGTTTTTATAAGGGAAAGATTTGAAAAATTTTATAAATAAATAGTTTAGTTACACAATTTTTTGACAAAGTTTATATAAAAAAAATATTTTCACATTGGTCTCCAATTAAAATACTAACTTTTGTGATCTCAAAAATAAAATGATGTAATCAAATTTGTTGTAGAAAAATATTGTGAACAGATTTATTGTCTGAAATGACTTATCGCGTAAAAACCCTTTTGGACAGTGCTCCTACACAGCCACACCTGATTCACCTATCGGCAGTTGAAATTTGAACTCTTTACCTTATTTTCAACTGGCATCAATATTTTTAAAGAATTCAGAGATTGGTGGTGAATTTTGAAAATCCTTCTCAGGATTGGACAAGAGTCTGCTGTGGTTTGGTGGAAAGAGTACCAAGCTCATAATCGAAAGGTTGCACACTTGATTCTTGTCTTGTGAGTGCGACTAACTTCAATTGATAGTTTTGCCAGTGTTCACTCTAGGCGTTTTTTGAAGGGCGGTCCACCCTGCCCGCCCTATTTTCATCTCGATAGTGCCCTCACGCCGTTTTTCAAAAATGCCGCCCATTTTGAAAACAATTCCGCCCCTATTGTCTGTTTTAGTCAAGCACAAGCATCCTTGCTGTCTTTAAAAAAAGCATCGATCAATTTTTTTTTGTGTAAATTAGAATTAAGTGAATTATGACAGTAGAAAACACACTTCTTTTTAACTAAGCGTGTTGTGAAATTGCGATGATTCCGCTGTAATTTCAAGCATGGGACATTGCACGAACCCTATTGGTTGCCTGTAAGATGGTTTGGAGCAAGATTATACATTTTATTAGCAAATTTTGAATTTTAGTAGCGTTTTCATCAGTTTTGTAAAGGGCCTAATTCGGGCTACTTACCGATTTGGTTTTTAGCGAAAAGATTAATTTTAAAATGTTAAACTTTGGATTTCACGTACTATTTCCACAAAGTGACATCAAATTTGTACTGTTCTTTCCTTCGAGATAAGCCCCGAACCGTCACCAATAGCCCAATATGCAAAAAATCGGATTTTTTTTTTGTTTGGGCACGGGTCCGATGTGTCAACGGGTGGCCAAGCCCACCCCAACGTCTTTTTAGTGCCCTTTAAAAAACAAGCAGTGCCTTTCCAAAAACGGGGTGCCCTTTTTCTGCTAATAGCGCTCTGCCCCTTTTTATTTCTAGAGTGAACACTGGTTGTGCTAAGTGTCTGCTAAAACACTCAAATTGTAGAGGGGACTTATACATATTAAGTCTGTCTTCGTACAAATGTCCTCAGGTGTGTGGGGTGTCAGATAATATAGGGTGTAGATACGTATACTGTATAAGATAAATGCACCAGTTATAGACCATTTGTAAGAAAATATTTAAAACTAACAGCATATCGTTATATTTTTTAAAAAACTTTAATTAATGTTACTCAAAGGCTTTTAAAAATTAGGTAAATTTTATTTTACAGTCTTATGTGAGTTCAGTATTCACATATTTGTCACTGGTCAGATATTGGTACATTCACCCAAGCCTATGTATCTTAAATACCCAAGTAATTCTTCTTTCATAAATGTCTGAAATATGTAAAAATCTAGGTACTTATAATAGATGGTTTCAGGATGGTCTGTAAAATATACTATGCTACATTAGTGTTCACTCTAGGCGTTTTTTGAAGGGCGGTCCGCCCTGCCCGCCCTTTTTTCATTTCGATAGCGCCCTCATGCCCCTTTTTTCAAAAATGACGCCCTCTTTTGAAAAAATGCCGCCCCTTTTGCCCTTTTCAGTCAAGCACAAGCGTCCTTGCTTCCTTACCAGTCTTTAAAAAAATGCATCGATTAAAAATAATGTGTGTGTAAATTGGAATTAAGTGGATTATGACAGTAGAAAAACAAACTCCTTTTAACTACGCGTGTTGTACAATCGCGATGATTCTGATTCCGTGGTTATTTCGAGCACGGGGCATTCTACGAATCCTATTGGGTTGTCTGTACCCGCATGTGAAAATGCTATGTTTTTTTTAAAGTGAAGGGTTTGGTTGCCATATTAGGCGTTTTATATTTAAGTAGCCTTTTCAGCAGTTTTGCAACTGGTCTGATTAGGGCTACCAGATTTGGTTATAGCGAAAACATTAATTTTTAAGTGTCAAATTTTTGGATTTTAAATAGTATCTTCATAAAGAGACATCAATTTTGTACGAGTCTTTCCTACAAAATAAGCCCCGAATCGTCACCAATAGCCCAATATTCAGCTCTAGCGCAATATCAATCAACAAATTGGAACTTTTTTTGTTTGGTGACCGAACCGATATATCAACGGGTGACCACGCCCATCTCAAACTTTTTTTAAAAAAAGTGCCCTTTTAAAAACAAGAAGTGCCTTTTCAAAAACGGGGTGCCCTTTTACAGCCAACAGCGCCCTGCCCTTTTTTATTTCTAGAGTGAACACTGCTACATAATGAATGTACATTTTATAAATAAATGTATTTTTTTATAACTCAGATCTTTAGGGTAGTTTAACATATTTTTAAAAAAAAATTTGAATCTAAAGTAATTTTTTTAAAAATCTGATTTAAATAAAAAAAAATGGTACAGATGTAGTATAGGACATTTGGAGCGCGAGTTTTTTTTTGACGTGTTTTATAGGGTGATAAATTTATAGTATGGCAACCCACCTGACATTATTGGTATTATCCGATACTTGTGGCGACTTTCAACCTGGCAACCCTATGCTATATTTAACGGCAATTTTTCGTCGCCAAATGTCCTATACTACATCTGTTCTAACAAAATATCCGATTTAAATCAAATAAATCCTTTTCTTAAAATCGGGATTTTTTTTACACCCTGGTTAACCACATTAATGGTTGGTAAACCTGAAGAAAGATCATTATGACTACGGTCATAATGATCTCTGTAGTCAACGATCACAGAGACAAAAAATATAAGATGTTGTATACAAAAACGATAAGAGTTTTGTCCATATTCTCGTCCTTAAAGATTATTACAAAGGCTTCAGTAGTATTTAAGTTATATGTCACAGCTAATGCAATTTTGTTTTACATACCTTCAGTTCAATCACCTGTACTACGAGTCTGTCTTGTCTCAAAATCTTATAGTTCCTAACTTTAAATAGTTTTCGAAAACATGGTTTCTTTAACTATACTTAAAAGTACAAAGCTAACTGTTTTTAATTGATTAAACACAAACCCAAATAAATATGCATATTTTTTATTATTATATGTGTTTGTTGTACTAAAATATTTTTTTCCTTTCAGACTGATAATACCAACTGTATACAGAAGTTGTACTGTCTCCAAAGATTCATACACAAAACCTCCAAAAATAAACCTTGTCAATGGGTCTCATCCAATTAATGAAAGGTAAAGAATATTGAAAGTGGAGCCTAAGGAAAAACAATGCTCATCAATTCATCCATACTGTAAAAAGCATTCTTGAAGCCTGTGCAGCAGAACACATTCTAATATCACCCATCTCAAAAGGCATCAGCTGACATACACTGGAAAAAGCAACACAAATATGCAGAGAAGTTTATACTGACAATGAAGATCTAAAACACATATCTAGTGGCAATTAATCCTACCATTTTTCGCAAATGGATCATCTCAAAATACACAACCTTACTCAGGCTGAGAAAAAACTGTATACCTGCGAAGTATGCAACAAAACATTTACGAGGAAGAATCGAAGAAAACATCTCCTTCTTCACACCGGAGAAAAGCCACATACCTGTAAAGTATGCAACAAATCGTTCACCCAAAAGTGTAGCCTCGACAGACACCTCCTCAGCCACGGCGACAAAAAGTCGCATACCTGCGGAGCATGCAACAGACCATTTTATACAATGGACGATTTAAAAAAACACCTCGTTATACATACTGGAGAAAAACCGTATAGTTGTGAAGTGTGCAAGAAATTGTTCACTCAAAGGAGCAGTCTCGGAAGACACCTCCTCATCCACAATGGGGAAAAGACGCACACTTGTGAAGTATGTGACAAAGCGTTTTTTACAATGGGCGAATTAAAATCGCACCTTGTTATGCACACTGGAGAAAAACCATACAGTTGTGAAGTGTGCAAGAAGTTATTTACCCATAAGAGTAATCTCAGAAGACACCTCCTCATACATAATGGAGAATAGTTGCTATTTCGGGAAATTTTCTTTAGAGCACTTATGTATATACACAAGACATAATAGATTGCTTATTTTTGACGCTCTTCGTAAAGTTCAAGTTTAGAGAGTGGGTTTCTGTTCATACGTTGTCCTTATTATATTAAGCATATGGGAACGTAGAAGAGAAAATAATTTAAATTAATGTTATATTAATTCGAGCTGCCTCTAACGCTAAGCCTAACAACGTAATTCCTTTGTGTTCAATTGGGTCTTATACACAAACTTTTCCATTAACTAATCAATCTTAATATTTAATAAATTTCATCTGCGCAAATCGAAACACAATTTTAGCGACCATTTGGGTTGTCAAGGAGAAAAAAACGCTCCTATACTACATCTGTTCCCCTTCTTTTGTCTGCCATTAACTTGAATAACCACAATGAGTTGGTAATGTAAAACTGTATGATTGTATTTTTTTGTGTGTGAAATTATATTTCAGACATATTTTCTTATTAGAAATTTCGGTTATACGGCCTCATATGCCAACGAGCGAAAATGCGCCAAAGTTGTTTACGTTAGGGATTACCATACACAAAAGAACGCGTTTCAGTTGATTGTATGATTGAGTGCACTGAGCTAAATAAAAACGGGAGATTAAACTGAACGTGCCTTTTTTAGTGTCATTGTTCAAAATAGTTAAAACACAATTTCTTTGGAGTTGATTTTGGTATGGGTAATTAGCGTCTCGCTAGAGCTACACAGTGGGCTATTGGCCACGGTTCGGGGCCTATATCGAAGGAAAGACCCGGAAACGGGTGCCTCGTATTATATATTTACTTTTTTACTTTCTTCCTGCGACAAGTTTGTTTGGATTACGTGCATTGGATGCGTGCGCATTTTCCTTCGCGATCTGACAGTAAACGTCTATTGCCTTACGATTGTTGATTGGTTAGAATATATAAGTGTTTAACAAACTCTGATTGGTTGCACGACTATGCGAACTATTTAATAGTTACAAATATTTAAATTCGGATATTTGTAAATTATGGGTTTGGTTCAAACGATTTTAAATTGGGTTTGGTGAATATTTTTTATAATTTTGGAAACATGTTTGATTGTTAGGATAGCTATTAAAATAAATTTGTTTAGAATGCGCTTAAGAGTGCTGTCGCAATGCCTCAAACGACTGCCCGAAGGATTGCCTGTAAGCACCATGATCGACTGCCCGGAGGGGGTCATGGATGTAATCCTGAGTAGTCGAAGGCCGGAGACCACAACTGCCCGGGACCATAAATCGACGTCAGGAGTCTTTGACTTTAGCGCGCGTGCGCTTAAGAGTGCCATAGAAATGCCCCAAACGAATGCCGGAAGGATAGCCAGCTCAGGTGATGTTCTCGCCATCTGACCGTGGTTCAAAAATACGAGACATTGTTCCCTTCGAGATAGGCGCCGAACTGCCGCCAACAGCCCAATGTAAGCTCTAGTGCGATGTTAATTAACCAAACCAAAGCTTCGAGATGAATTCTAAACCGTCGACATTAGCCCATTGTGGAGCTCAAGTGCGACGTTATTTTATTCAATCGTGCAGACCTTAAAGAAACCCTTCGGAAATAATTTTGAACCGTCACCGCTAGCCCCTTACGCAGTGAACGTCATCCACCGTGGTTCGAAAATAAGACACAGCGTTTGAGTAATTAACCGTAATTGTGCATTTCTCCTTAAGTAACCATAAAGATCAGAAAAAAAGACGCATGCGCAACGCATCCGGTCGTTTGATGTTCACTTGAAAATACATCCAGATCCGCTGACGAGCGAAAATCTTTACCTCGAACCGTAACTAATAACCCATTGTACCCGAACCGTAATAACCCATTGCACAGGTTAAGTGCGACTTATTGTCTATAATTTAGAATGTACTTTTTGAGGTCATCTAATCGTAAATCATTTACGACTGTTTTTAACATTTTATTTTGTGAGTGGCAACATTAAAATTGTAAATAATCAATACGGCGACAAACTTTCGCTTGGCGACTATTTGAGGCCGTTTAACAGAGAAGTACCGAAATTTCTTATTATCGACCTATTCAAATATTATTTCTTATTATATTAGTTTTTATATGCAATTAATTAAATAACATTTTAAGAGAAATGTTTAAAATATTTTTGTGTTAATAAAAATATGCTACTGCCATATAGGTGATGGGCACTGCAACGTCACAGGCTGCCGCGCAGAGCAACGAGGAAAATCTAAAGGCAACAACGTTGCCTTTCGCTATGTTTGCATCGCTTGTCAAACGCGGGATTTCGTTTGAAACTCAAAATAAAAGCACACGATTAAGCACAAATACAAGTATTATTATAATTTAAGTTATATTTCAATTATTAAAACATAGGTTTCCAAATAATTTAACTTTTTCGTATTCAAACAAAAAAAAAATCAGACATTTAATGTCTGATAACTTTTTATGCCAAGTTTTGTTTATGAGTCTCATTGTGTTCCCGAAACACGAATAATCGAACCTAACCATAATATACAACTAATTAAGCTTTAAACGATTTTTCGAAATCCACCGGGAACTTTGTTTTACTAAAAGTGAATTGCTTGTTTACTAATCCAAGAAATATGCATAAAAACTTTAAGCATAAACAATATTATACAGGACTTTTCTGCTTCTAACAGGTCATTATGGATTTAATTTTAATTGTGATTAACAATAAAAAGAAAGTAAAGTATGTTTTGGAGATTTATAGTCATTTCAGATTAATAAACAAGAAAAAGAAAATGTATTAAAAATCAACTGCACTTGAATCTGCACTGTTAAAATATTTTTTGTTGTAAAAGTTGTTCATATTTACATAACATGACCGATCTTTTAGTTATTCGTGCATTTAATATTACGATATTTTAATCATTATTACAGAAAATAAAACAATAAAAAAGATTTTTGTTGATTTATATTTAAATGTGTTTATATTTCTTACAAAGCCCGTGAAGCACCAGCTTATACATTACATTTTATTATAGGGGCTTACACACGCCTTCAAATCACTTAAACAGGAAAATACTTTATATTCCTAACTAGTAATTTTTTTACTACTAAATATTTTTGAAGAAAACCTTTCATAAACATAAATTAGTAAGAAAAAAATCATAAATATGTATGTGTTGTTTAATGTGTTCGTAAATGAAAGAGAAAATTAAATTTGTACTAAAGATTAGTAGAAATACTCAACAGTTTTTAATTTGTTGTAATAAATTTTTAGTGCATACTAAATGTCGATTTAATCTTCTATGTTCTATTTGAAGGAGAGTAATATATAAAAAAAAGCATCCGTTTGAAAGCGCCGGGCTTATTTCTTGCTTTGAAGTCTTATGGTTTGTTGAATGTTTTTGGAATTTAATATGACGCCGAATAAAAAAAATATATTTATATTTTTAGTTGTATAAATATAAAATTCAAAATAAGTAATTTTGCTTAATAAAAATCAAAACTATACGACAACTGCTTATACGCACAGTTTTCGTAAGCTTAAAAAAATAACTAAAATGTCTTTAAAATAAATAAATATAACCTATAAATGGTAATAAAACACATAAAACTTTATTTATAAATTACATTGTTAGTCAGTATTGATTACAAGTAATCCTCAAATGGATTCCTATTGCATTGATCGATCGCGAACATGCTAAACACTGACTGCGAACGCCGTCTTGTTGCCTTTATTTTTTTTTCGGGTAGCCAAGATTCCGGTTTGTTTACTAACATGCGCAAGGCCTATAGGTCCTGAATCCTGACTACACAACTGTCAGTTATATTACCTTTTATAATCCTTTCAAATTTTTTCTTGATATGCCAGTTTCAATATTGTGCATTACTTGAATAAATTAATTAAGGTATTAAATAGTCATAATTATAACAGTTACATATTTAACATAAATCTTGCATGAATAATACCAGAACAAATATGTGAACACATCAATATAAAGTGAAGGAATCGATAGCTGATTTATTATTATTTTATTGAATCAAGTGTTTCTGTTCATGTAGAAGCATCATAACCTGACTATCTTATTTCTTTTAGGTTTTATTATATGTCAGAATTATAAAGATAATTTTCCTACATTTTTTACATAAATGTAAAAATATCATTCAATTATATACAGGGTATTTAAGAATTATCTTTACAACTGTGACACACAATAAAACCAAAATAAATAAGATAGTTCAGTTATGATGCTTGTAACAGCAACATTTGATTCAACAAAATAATAATAAATCAGCTATTGATTCCTTTATTTGATACTGATGTGTTCACATAACTTATCTATCTTACTACCTTTAGGTTTTATTGTGTATCAACCTTGTAAAGATAATTTTCATACACCCATCCTCGAGAGACAGCAGCGAGTTCATACTGCAAGAACAAAGCCAACAACTATCCATGCCGACTCTGGGGGGATTCATGCAGCAACCACTGTTTTTTGGAGATTTCATTCAGCAAGATCCATTCCAGCGACTACCATCTCCAGCGTTCTAAAAGTTGCCAGAAATGAGGGAATTTATGAACCAGATTCCACCCGTCAACCAATCGACTGGGAAGCACTGATGCAAAACATTCTCACAGAATCAGGAAGAGTCAAACCAATCTTTCAAATCACAAGAACCTCTTGATTTGCGGGTCAGTAGTAGATCATCTGCACACATTAAGCAGTCAATTTCATAAAACCATAAATTTATCATTCAAATCCAATATTGGAGGACCAAAATGACCAACCTGATTGGATTATCGAAATTTTGTAAACTACGTTCACGAGAATGTATGATGGGTGGAAGATCCTATTCAAAGTTATTCAAATCTTGTAACTAGATTGAAAATATTGACTTTTGACTACAAAAATTATGTTTAAATATTATTCTTTTTAGCTTTATTAAATTTATTACTGTTTAAACATTTTAATGTAAGTTGTATTCACACAATTTTCAAAAATTAGGGTCGTATGATAGGCATGACTTGTTTTTGCCATGAAGAAGTATACCTAATTTAGTTATAAAAATTTTGTTTAAAATTGCATGTTATGCAAATATTAAGTTAATTAATTGTATATTTAGAATTTTATATTCTTCAGTTGTAACTCAAAAATTTTAATTAAATATATTTTAATCTATATATTTGTATTTTATTTCTAAAAATAACCACAACAACAAAGGATTCAGTTGTTAAAGAGTCCCAGGTAATATTGATTATGTGATAAAAATTGACATTTCTTACTCTCGTGCTAAGCTTAACATACAAGAATAGCATTTCTCTTAATTTTAGCACATCTGTTTGAGGGATAAAGAGATTCATGACCATTTTACAGAAACTTTTTTAACTCAAAATGCCAGAATAAAAATTTAAATATCTAACAAACATAAAATTACCAATTGGGTACATCTACAGAATCCTTTCCATGGAAGTAACACCAAGAAATCTATCTCAAAGTAAATGCCAACTTCCTGCAAAAAAAAACAAAGATGTGACAATAAAATGTTAAGTGTTTGACAATTTTTTACATAAAGTATGGATAATATAAATGTTTATATATATATATATATATATATAAACATTTATATTATTATTAAAAAAATCTAAATTACTAAAAAATCTAAACCCATTTAAAAGTGTTTATATTATCTTCTGATTGAAATAAACTTGCAGCGGCCATGGGTTCATTCACCTTCCTTTCTCTACAAAGAGTTTGCACTTCATCGTTTTCACCGAGAGCCAATGAGATAGCTCCAGCACATGACGCCCACGCAGCCAGGGGCGGCTTAAGGGCTGGGCAAACTGGGCAGTTGCCCAGGGCGCCGCCCTCCAAGGAGGGCGCTAAATTTAATTTCAATATTTTTTATTTCATGTTTTTATATATTTTTTTAAAATTATTTTATTTTGTAACTTCAATTCCAATTAACGTCAATGAAAAACAAATTTATTGCAAAAACATTTTGGGGATGACTTCAAATTGCAACTCGCAAGTCAGGAACTAACGCTTTTTTAAAACTTACTTCGAAGCAAATGAGCGTGTCACCTTCAACTCATGTAGCAAGAACTAAACCTACTAACGTTATTTTATTTTATATTTTTTTGTCAATCTTCGCGACAGTTACCTCCTGATTTACCTTTTCCTCGGTGAAATCATCCTTTTGAAAACGCCCAGTAGAAAATAAAAAAAAGATTGATTCTTTTTAAATAAATTAGAACATTAAAATTATTTTTTCTATGGATATGATAAAGTAAACAAGAATGCTTATACTCAGAAGCATTCACCGGAATTTATTTTAAATTAGTTACAAACTTGCTTTATGAGAGACTACTTTTCTTTATGAGAAACTACTTTTCTTTATTGGTTATTTTTCATAAAGACATATATAGAGGGTGTTCCATCAAGACAGCATAAAACTGTACAGAGCGAGAATATTCGTTTTGAATACATAAAAATAATCCAGATCCATACCATACGGTTTTCTATTTTTTTATTTTTATAAAACTTATGATGTCATATTTTGTGCATGCGGGAAAAAAGCATTTATGCAAATATATAAGTCAATGTTAAAAATGATTACCAATAAATAAAAATGTTACCCCTCATATGAAATGCAATAAATATATGCAATTAAAAAGAGTCAATTGAAAGATCATTACATTTTGAGAACTTTTCTACTATGTACTAATGTAACGTACAAATGTATGAATTTTATGTTAAGTGTTTAATTATGTACAAATGTACGTATGTAACATTGTTTAGGGTTTTACTATTAGCTAATAACATTTTTATACAGACTTACAGGTTACAGGGTTTTATCATTTTATAAACATTTGCTATTTTTAACATCATAAAAGATTCATCAAAAGAAAAAAAAATCAAACAAAGTTTTTGAATCATGATGTTTTTGTTAAATTTTTTTAAACTTTTAGTTAAAGAGTTATGTGTATATTTCGTATAAAATCTCTAAAACATATTTCTTAAAAAAAAATAAAAATTATAGTAGTTAATTTTTTTTGTATAGTTTTGCGGAATTTATATAAAATCAAATATTTTTTTTATTTAGTGTTTGCATTAATAAGGCAATTTGGGATCGATTTGTCATGTCAAATGTAACAAATTTAGTAATTGAACAATTGTAAAACTTTTTTTTAATTTATTAATTTTTTTTGTTAATTTTTTTTTTAAATAGTCATTTTTTATATTTGACACAAATTAACTCATTTTTTTTTAATATTTAAGAGAATGTATAAGAGTGACCA
Organism: Troglohyphantes excavatus; assembly: GCA_963932185.1. NCBI lineage: Eukaryota > Metazoa > Arthropoda > Arachnida > Araneae > Linyphiidae > Troglohyphantes > Troglohyphantes excavatus. The sequence goes on from OZ010678.1 coordinate 42,298,000, forward strand.
TGCAAAACGAAACATGTCAAAAAATATTGTTAAAAATTAGATAAGCATTGAAATTTATATATAAAAAAAATTATATCTCTATCCAGTTTTGCAAAAAAATTTAAGATTTCCAAAATAATCCCTTTTGTTTTAAAACTTGAAAAATCGGAGGTTCATATAGAAATGTATCTACCAAATATTTTTGATATTTTCCTCGATTTGCGAATTTATATTTTTTTTTACATGCACGCTCCTCGTATGTAAATTTATCATGAAAAACGTTGTAAGGATTAAATTCTTGAAATGCCGGTAGTAAGCTGTTTCTTAAAATATTGATCGATTGTATCTTTAAATTCTTGGAATTTTTTTTTCCTAATTTAACTTTACTGAATCGGCGATCACTGTATCGTTATCATTGTATTCACATATTGTTTAATCATTGTCTCGAGAAGACAGCATTTGTTCAGAATACGAAATAAAAGTTAATTATTCAATTTGGTCATATATTTTTTAATTTAGCATAATATATTCCCAATAAGTCTTTATATATTTTTGGAGCCCTTAGGAAATCCGTATAAACAGCACCTTACTTTTCGGTTTGTAAAAATAGTGAAAACCTGGTATAAAAATATCTATTTATGGAACCACGAACCCTTGTTGTGTTAGAATACTACGATGCACGGAGTGGAGATAGGGAATAGGGGCTGGTATAGAGTGGGTGGGACACCGGAAATATAAATCTTTACTTTTTACGTAGAAAAAAGACGTTAAGACAGTTAAAGGTCATTTCACGGTCACTTCCCTTCTTCTGAATGGACAGTCGGTGGGTTGTATTGTATTGAAAGGTAATGTGTCCTTATTATTTATTTTAATTGTAAAAGTTTATCTAATAATATTAATTATTATATAAAAAGTTATAGTGCTTTAAAAAAATCTATAATGCGATATTAAACCTATATGGTCGTTTATAAAATAGTTCTGGCCCCCTTCCTCTTTTTTTGCCAATCTTATACTTGTATTTGTAGTGCTTTTATAATTTTAACATTTATTAAAAATGTGAGCGAAAAAACATTACTTGACTAAAACAATAGAATTTGTAAAGACTTGTTAGCATAAACATTTAACTATATTTAAAAACGAAATATAATGTTAGGTTTCAATTACTTAAACAAACAGTCCTTTAATATTTGTTTATAAATTATTGAAATAATTCCTTTCCACAGTTTCTTAAAAAAATATTTTATATTTAAAAGTTTTGTTTTCAACCTTTAAAAAATAAAATAACATTAAAAAAAAAATACGACTTTAAAAAAAAGGAGCGCTAAAAAGTAAAAAATATTTTTTTTAATGAATAAATAATATTGGTATTATATTAATTGCTAATTTTTTAAGTCTGCGCCAAAATTTAGGAATGGTTTTTGTCAATTGGCACTACTTCAAAAAGTTGTAATAAGTACAAAATTAGTATTAAATACTTAAATTTTTTCTAATTGTTTCTAAAATTACAAATGATATTTTTTTACATTGTTGCGCTTTTTTTTTTAAAGTTGATTTTAGTTGTTGCATTTGGCCTTTTTAGTTTTTAATGTAGTAGGAGGCTTTGCAGCCTGCTATTAATCAACAGCAAATTCAAGTTGTTGCTTGCTTGCATTACCCTGTGATAAACTAAAAATCTGAATAGCCGGCTGCTATTATTTGTCAGGAAACTCAAGTTGTTAATTACTTTTTGCCTGCCCTGGATAGTATATTTTGAGATTATAAGGTTTAATATATGCCGAGTAAAGGAAATGTCATTGTTTGACAATATCTATTAAACAATGAAAATATTTTGAAATCGGAGTTCAATGTTTTAAAAAAAATCCGGTAAATCAGTATTTTAGTATGTTTTTGTTTGCATTTTTTGCCAAAGTGGATTTATCTCTATCCAACAAAAAAGAATTTTCGAAATCGGACAATATAAGCGGTCCGGTTTATTGAATTAAATATAATGATAGCAATCAATAGTAAAATAATATTTTATATTATAATATATTGAAAAGTATTTAACCTGACACACCACTTCGTGTATTCATCAGAAAGACCCAGGTCTCGATGCAAAATTACTCTTTATAAAACTTAATGCTTAACATATGTTTAAAAAAAATATTTTAATCAAATGTAAAGCATTTTTTCTAGAAAAAAAATTCCGTACGTCATGATTCCTTTCCTTCCCCATGTCTTTCTTCAATCGCGAATATTTAAACCCCTCTCCCTCAGCATTCCCCATCGCCGAAAAAAACTGAGAAAAAGGAAAAATCACGCTTGTCCCCTCAAAGAATCCCAGACTCCAAGGACACAAAAAAAGAATGTCACACTATAAATTATTTCGGTGACCACAGCCGGCTAACTCTCACCCCATATCTTCTCCCTCTTACCGGGTTTCCCCCCTGGCGTATAGACACGCCTATACCCATCCTGGTGCATCCCGTTTTCTTTTAATACACCCTTTGGACATCTCCACCCCCTATCTCCTGTTACTTAGCCAAAGCAACACCGTTGTTGGCTGGGTTCGGGGACTGAAAGGACCATGATCTTTCAGAGGTCACGGAGAGATCCTGGGATCATATCAAGTAACACTCAACCCAATTGCACACTTGCATAGAAACGTCCGAATCGACGCAAGCCTACTCAAGTAGTTAAACTTGAAAAGAAAATGAGCAAACAACGTATACAACATTTATTTATCTGAAAAAAGGTAAAGTATATAAAAACTATTTTATTTCCCACTACATGCCCTACTACCCAATTTTTTTTTAAATAGGGCGGGCAACAAAAGTTTGCCCACGTACAAAAATTACCTTGAGCCGCCCCTGCACGCAGCGCGCGGCAAAAGTCACGTGAACACGGACTGAAAGGAGCGCATTCTCGGACATTCCTAAAAACGCTCTACATGCTAATTCAACCGGCTCCACATCTAACTGTAATGTCCTAGATGTTACCCTTAATTGTAAAATATTCAACTATTAAACATGCATCATTAAATTACATTTATTCTCTAAATAATATGGTGTTCATCAAATCAATTATTATTGCTGTAATAATCTACTGAAATGGAGTTACAATAGCGTGGCCACACCTAATGAAGATGGCCGCCGCAAACTTATATTTAATTAGTTCATCACATATTCTATTACAAAATATAACACTAATTTTTTTTTAAAGATGGGGCAAAAATCAAAATAACAGACATACTTTTTGCAATAATAATAAAAATGTTAAAACTATTTTACTTCTCAGTTATTAATTGTAGGTAAAAATTTTGGTATGTTTAAAAAGAGCACAAAATTACCTTTCATGGTGATAAGAATGTTCATTCTCATGTGATAATTAATTTGAGAAATATACATTTTTGAGCATGGTAACTGACGTACTAATTTTGGACATGAGTTTCACAAGCATGCTAATTGAGGCTCAATTCCTCTGAATTGATAAATCTTTTTTGACATATATATATATATATATATATATATATTTCAATGATTTGAATGTTCCAAGTTAGAAAAACAATCAAAATATTTCGAAAAAAATAATTTTATGATGTTAAAAAAAAATATTTTGTATCGGTAACGGACGTACCAGCAATGGTAACGGACGTACCTTTTCCAAATTTTTATTTAAAATTCATGTTCTTTTCATAATTTTGTAAAGAATATCAATAATACACAAAAGTTCATTTTAAGCGAAACTTTTTTACATATAACAAGATAAATACATTAATAGCATAATAGTAACATTAGTACAGATAAAATAGGTTTTCATTGACAAATGGTGTGCATTCAAAAAAATTTGGGAATAACCTTGTTTTGGCACTAGAAATGAAGATTCAATAAGTCCCCAAATAATAAGGTTGATTTACCATATTTAGGGAAGAGGGCAAAGGGAGTCAATTTTTTAAAAACTCAAATGCTACTTAGTATCTATAAGGTCCTGAAATTAATGCTAGTGATAAAAAGATATTGATTTGTTCAACATAGGGCTACGAAATTAGTTCAGGGTACTTCAGGAATTAAAAATACAGACCGACTTGATCTTTAAACAAGTATACCCTCAAGGAGACCTTATTCAAATATTTAAATTTATGAAATCAGGTGATGTTGAGGGCATAATATTTAATACAGCAAATGGGACTAGAGGAATTTTAATTAAATATATATGTAAATTATAAATAAGATGTAAATTAAAACCTTAATTTTTGAAGGTTAATCTTCAGTCATTTCCTAAATTAAATTACTAACAAACCTGACTGACATTTTACTGGGATGTATGTAGCTAAATATTTATGGGGGGTCCGGATCGAAGCAATTTTAATTAATAATAATAAATTTTAAGTAGTAATTTTTAAATTTGTAAATAATTCTTTAATATATAATTAAAAATAACAGAATAATAATCATTATTTTCCGTTTAATTTTTTATCATGCATGACTGTGGCGTGACATGGGGGAGGAGGTTTCATTGGTTGCGTGACGCAGCAAAACGGCGCATTGCGGCAAAATCATAACGGAAATTGGCGTTGCTCGTAAAAAAAACATTGATTTGTAGAGTCTGTGAAGCTAGACAATGGAAAAATGCTTGCCTAATCATCAGCAGGAGATGCAGCGCCGCAGAAAAAAATCCAGAAAAAGGTTATGAACACAGATTTAAACGAGAATCTGTTGACTCCACCCTTCGTAAATGGAGCCAACTTTTCCATTATGTGCCCTTCGTATTTATAATAGTTGAATATAACTTTTTAATAATCACCCATAAAAATTTTCAAACGAATGTGCATCAACCTTGAGACAAGACATTTCCCAACTTAACGATTCGAAATTCCCAACTTAACGGCGTCGTGTACGGATACCAGCTCAGGTGTTATTCTCGTTATCTGACCATGTTAAAAAATACGAGGCATTATTTCCAGGTCTTTCCTTCAGGATAGACCCGAACCAACGTTGTGGCACGTAACATTTGTTGCACGCATGTTCCAGTGCAGTATCCGTTCTAAGGTTTAACAAACTATGTGCAGCTCTAGTGCGATGTTATTTAACCAAACCAAACTTATAACAATTAAAAATTCCCAACTCAACAGTGCTAAAAATTCCTAGTACCAACTTATCAACATTTGTCAACTTTTTTTATAGGTAAATATTAAACAGTTTTCACGAAAGTATTGATTTGTTGTACGCATGTTCCAATGCAGTGTCCTAAGGTTTAATTTAAGGTTGATCTCTTACAAGTTGGGCAATTTCTAATCTCCCTTCGCTTTCATTTGCTAATAATAGTAATTTCCTTGAGGCATAACATTTTTCAAATTCATGGATTTTTAAAACTAAAATTTTTTTCCAACTTTTAAGGTTTCAAGGTCGAAAGTGTGCAGTGAACTCTGAAACCAAACACACGAATTTAAGTTTAATTTTACAAGTTGGATAATTTCTAATTTTCCCTTAATAACCTTGGTGTTTTTGCTTTCATTTGTTAAAAATATTAATTTTCTTCAGACATAAATTTTCCCAAGTCGGATATTTTAAAATCATTAAATTCCCATCTTTTAGGGTTTCCAAATTATGGGGGGGGGGGGGGGGGGAGGTTAGACTCCCCCTCCCCCACAATGATCACTGTAGCTACGATTACAGAGACAAAAATTATAAGCTGTTGTAGACAAAAATTATAAGAATTTTGTCCATGTTCTCGCAATGCAATGATTATTACAAAGGCTTCACTGGTATTTAAATTATATGGTACACCTAATGCTATTTTGTTTTACATAAATTCAGTTCACCCGCCTGTACGACACAACGAGTCTGTCTTGTCTCAAAATCTTATATTTTATAATTTTGAATAGTTTTCAAAAACATTGTTTCTTTAACTATACTTAACATTACAAACTTAACTGTTTTTAATTGATTAAACCCAAATAAATATCATGTATATTTTTTATTATTATATGTGTTTGTTGCACTAAAATATTTTTTTCCTTTTAGACTAATAATATCAACCGTATACGGAAGTTGTACTGTCTCCAAAGATTTATACACAAAACCACCAAAAAGAATATTGAAAGTGGAGCCTATAAAAGAAAGACATAATTATCATCAATTCATCCATACTGTAGAAAAAATTCTTGAAGCCTGTGCAGCAGAACACATTCTAATATCACCCATCTCAAAAGGCATCAGCTGACATACACTGGAAAAAGCAACACAAATATCCAGAGAAGTTAATACTGACACACAATGAAGTCCTAAAACAATATCGCCTCACCCACAGACATCTAGTGACAATTAATCCTACCATTTTTTCCAAATGGATCATCTCAAAATCCACAACCTTACTCAGGTTGAAAAAAAACTGTATACCTGCGAAGTATGCGACAAAACATTTACAAGGAAGAATCGAAGAAAACATCTCCTCCTTCACACTGGAGAAAAGCCACATACCTGTAAAGTATGCAACAAATCGTTCACTCAAAAGTGTAGCCTCGACAGACACCTCCTCAGTCACAGGGACAAAAAGTCTCATACCTGTGGAGCATGCAACAGACCATTTTATACAATGGACGATTTAAAGAAACATCTTGTTATACATACTGGAGAAAAACCATACAGTTGCGAAGTGTGCAAGAAATTGTTCACACAAAGGAGTAGTCTCGGAAGGCACCTCCTCATCCACAATGGGGAAAAGACGCATACTTGTGAAGTATGTGAAAAAGCGTTTTTTACAATGGGCGAATTAAAATCACACCTTGTTTTGCACACTGGAGAAAAACCATACAGTTGCGAAGTGTGCAAGAAGTTATTTACCCATAAAAGTAATCTTAGAAGACACCTTCTTATTCATAATGGAGAATAGTTGCTATTTTGTGAAATTTTCTTTGGAGCACTGCTGTACAGGGTGCGTTCCATAAGTAATGCGACCAAATTCATAAAAAATCATATATTTGACATATTCGTACAATTAGTTAATATTTTACAAAATAGCATCCTCCCGCTTCGATAAATTTATGGAGGAGGTTTTTCCAGGCCTGGAAGGCATCCTGGAAAGCCTTCTCCGGGAGGTCCTTTAGAGCCGATGTAACATGAGCCTGGATGTTTTCAATTGTGTCCCAATGTTTCCTTGAGGGCTCCTTTTCAGCGGGGAAACAAAAACAAAGTCTGGGGGAGCCAGGTCAGGCTGGTAGGAGGCTGACGAACCAGTGGGATGTGCGTCCTGGCCAGGAAATCGTTGACAACGAAGGAGCTGTGGCTTGGCGCGTTATCGTGATGAAGTTTCCATGCGTCCTTGATGTCACTTCGGCAGCGCGCGACCTTCCTTTCTAGCCAGGACCCATATCCCACTAGTTTCCCAGCGTCCCTACAGTCCTGACCTGGCTCCCCCAGACTTTTTTTTGTTTCCTCGCTTAAAAGGAGTCTTGAAAGGGAAACATTGGGACACGATCGAAAACATCCAGGCTCATGTTACATCGGCTCTAAAGGACTTCACGGAGAAGGCCTTCCTGGATGTCTTCCAGGCCAGGAAACACCGTCTCCATAAATGTATCGACGCAGGAGGGTGCTATTTTGAGGATTTTTAACTAATAGTACGAATATGTTGAATAAATGATTTTTTATGAATTTAGTCGCATTACTTATGGAACGCACCCTGTATATACACAACACATAGTAATAGATTGCTTATTTTTGACGCTGTTCGTAAGGTTCAAGGTTAGAGAGTGGGTGCCTGTTCACACATTGTCCTTGTTATATTAACCATATTGGAACATTGAAGAGAAAATAATTTAAATTAATGTTCTATTAATTCGTGTTGCCGAAATCGGCGTTTTACCCGGTGACTTTTCCGATTTTCAAGACAGAAAACTTGTTTTACTACATGTTTAAAGCCAGTTTTCTCGTTTTGAAAGGCATTTCTTTAGTTTTAATTTATTTTTATAATTTTTTTTACAATTGCGAACCAATTTGTTATGCCAAGTTTGTACAAAATCTGATTTCTTCATCTTTATAAATTGGAATATTCGAACATTCCTGAGGATATTGTGTGAATTCTAGTATTTTAAAATAAACTTATACTTCAATATAATTAATTTTATGTCATGATTCTTTTACATGTAAAATGACAGTTTAAACATTAGTTTTCAGTTAATTAGTTTGCATTAAATTTCAATCTCATTCCTATTCTTCAATGAAAAGGAAAGCATAATTTATCAGACTTGCATGTTATAAAACTTATATTAAATGTCTAAAACCATAATAAATAATAATTTAAATTGCTTTATAAGTTAATTTTTGCAATTTTGAGACTTGCGTAGTAAAGTACTAGCAGATTAAATGCTTTCTTTTTGCACCCTTCCCTTTTTTTATTTCCAGTATGAACTCTGCAATTTAATTTAGTTATCATTCTTTACAGTTATAATTCCAATTTTAATTTACCAAGGGAATTCGGAAAATAATCTTTCTTTTATTTCATTTATAAATTTTAACAATGAAATAAAATTTTAATTTGTATTGTCCTTTTCGTAGAAAATATTGTTAATATAAGGAGTTTTTGTTTTAAATGCTGAAACTATTTAATAAATGGGTATGTGTTCGTTCATAAAAATATTAAACATTTAAATAATTGGTACTATATTATTTAAGTGATGAATACTTATAATCTAGCAATGTGTAAATAGCTCATGAAAAAAAAGTGAATAACGAAGTAATACTATTGCTGTTTCTCTTTAATCGAATTCTTGCTCATGAAAGGTATACCAATAGTTATATGATAAATTAAGTTGCAGACAAATCTTATTCACTAAAATCTTGTCGCTGACTGTTAAGAATTTTTCTGCTGCAATTTCAAAGGCAGAAACGAGTGAAAAGATACGATTAAACGATTCAGAGTGGGATCTTAAACATATTTTTTTTTTGCTGTAACTAAACGCATGTGCTGCCCAATATAGGTTCATTCACTGATTTACATGATATGTCTATATCTGACAAAAGTAACAAACAGCTTATATTGCATTCAATCATGGAAAACAAATATGTACGCATTTATTTAAAACGCCTTTTGACGAGTTATACTCGATGCAAGACCATCTCAATAATGCAGCCTCCGAAGAATTTCGAACGGAATTGATGTTATAAAAATGGAAATGAAATAATTCATTTTTTGCAGTCAGCTGGTGTTTATGTTACTATGATTTGGGGATAGGGATGTTTAATGCATAATCTGTACATTATTTAACCAATAGGTCTCTGTTGAAATTGGTGAGGATTAAGTCACGGACTTGTGACCGATGTAATCAAATCTCTGATTATAAATCTTTGCCTGGCACAAGCAGGCACGTGAAAGTCGGGAATTTCAACTTCTAAAAATCCCGAGTTGGGAAAATTTATGCCTGAAAAAAATTAATATTATTAACAATTGAAAGCTAAGGAAGGTTAGAAATCGTCCAACTTGTGTGACTACATTTAAATTATACCTCAGAACGGTCACTGGCATTGGAATATGGATGCAACAAATCAATGCTTGTGGGATAAATGTATAGTATCACCTAAAATATTTATAAAAAAAAAAAGACGAAAAATGTGGATAAGTTGGAATTTTCAGCACTGTTGAGTTGGTAATTTCAAATAGTTGAGTTTAGGATTTTCGAATCGTTAAGTTGGGAAATTTCTTGTTTCAACACCCCCCCCCCCCCCCCCCGCTAAATATTATCTGTGTAACGACGCTGGGCACAAGCAATAATTGCACTGCAACTTTTAATCAGCTGAGTGACTAAAAAATCACTCAGCAACACTGTCCGACGATTATTTTAATTGCATTCATCTCAGTGCTGCCACTTTGCAAATTTTGGTTGGTTTTGGTTTTGTTTTGTTAATTAACGTCGCTATTGGCGACGGTTCGGGGCCAATCTCGAAGGAAAGACCCGGGAACACATTCATACATGCACCTCGTTATTTTAGAACCATGGTCAGATGACGAGGAAACACCTGAACTGGCACCCAACGCCTTCAATAGACGTCGGGACTTTGGACCCCGATCAGATGTATCGTGCACCAGTCCCGTATACACGCCAGTATAATTTGTTGGATATTCTGGACGATTTTCTAGTATTTTTGTAGCGAAGCTGGCAACCCTCCGATCGCAAGATCACTACTTTTTTACTTTTCTATGTCAAGTCCATTTCCCGGATTGGTTTGGTTTGGTTTGGTTTGGTTTTGTTAATTAACGTCGCACTAGAGCTGCACAGTGGGCTATTGGCGACGGTTCGGAGTCAATCTCGAAGGAAAGACCCGGGAACACATACACATTCACACACACACACATTCATACATGCACCCTCGTTATTTTAGAACCATGGTCAGATGACGAGGAAACACCTGAACTGGCACCCAACGCCTTCAATAGACGTCGGGACTTTGGACCCCGATCAGATTTATCGTGCACCAGTCCCGTATACACGCCAGTATAATTTGTTGGATATTCTGGACGACTTTCTAGTATTTTTGTAGCGAAGCTGGCAACCCTTCGATCGCAAGATCACTACTTTTTTACTTTTCTATGTCAAGTCCATTTCCCGGATTCGAACCACCAATCCTCTGATTAGTAGCTGAACGCCTTACCAACTGAGCAACTGGGGCTCTTCAAATTTTGGTATCGCCAGAATAAAAATGAAAAATCGTATGTAAGGATTCTTGATTATTTGACAAAGTTGTTAGCGCAGTATAGAGCAAAAGGATATTTAGTCCAATAGTTACATGCAACTAGATAACTAAATAGTTCAGTTGGATGTCCGATTGTTGCCAGTACGCCAATAGCCTTTATTGTTATTACATAGAAAATCTAACTTTTTTTTTTAATTTAAAACTATTTTTGCTCTATTGCGTTTATCCTATAATTTTGTCCCTATCGCATTGATGACTTAAAATTTAACGAGGATTTAAATTTTTGTAGGTTTCTTTTTTAAGATGTTTGTTCCTTTTTTCCCTTAGAGACATGTCAAAACAGTTGCGAGCCCTGAATTTAAGATTGTTTAAACTATTTCGATTTGTTAAAAAGGCGATATAAGTAGACATTGAAATTAAAACTTTTTTGCTATGTGTGTAAAAAATATTTTCCGCAATAATTACCGTGATTGTTGAATTTATTTGCAAAGTTGAATTTAGTTAATTAATTGAAATTAGTTGAATTAATTTCCCAACTTAACGATTCGAAATTCTCAACTCAACTATTCGAAATTCTCCTTGGCCCAATGGATAAAGGCGTCAGCTGGGAATCGAAGGATTCCTAGTTCGATAATGTGCAACGGACTTGACTAAGAAAAGTAAAAAAAAGTAGTGATCTTGTGATCGGAAGGTTGCCAGCTTTGCTACTTACCAGGAGTGCCGTCCAGAACATCCAACAAATTATACCGGCGTGTATACGGGACTGGTGCACGATACATCTGATCGGGTTCCAAAGTCCCGACGTCTATTGAAGAGGTTGGGTGTCAGCTCAGATGTTGTTCTCGTCATCTGATCATGGTTAAAAAATACGAGGCATCGTTCCCGGGTCTTTCCTTGGAGATAGGCCCCGAACCATCGCCAATAGCCCACTGTGTAGCTCTAGTGCGACGTTGATTAACCAAACCAACCAACCTGACACCTATTCTGGTTGCGACGGGTGCCAGTTCAGGTGTTTCTTCGTCATCCGACCATGTTTCAAACATACGAGGCATATTTCCCGAGATAGGCCTCGAACCATCGCAAATAACCCACTACGCAGCTCTAGTGCGACGTTTATTAACCAAAACAGAATTAAAAAAACCAAGCCCCGTGTAATATTTTTTATGAACTGTCCTACCTCACGTTGATCCAACAAATTATACTACCGTGTATACGGAACTGGTGCACGATAAATCTGATAGGGGTCCAAAGTCCCGACGTCTATTAAAGGCCTTGGGTGCCAGTTAAGGTGTGTCCTCCTCATCTGACCATAGTTCTAAAATAACGAGGTGCATGTATGAATGTGTGTGTGAATGTGTATGTGTTCCCGGGTCTTTCCTTCGAGATTGACCCCGAACCATCGCCAATAGCCCACTGTGCAGCTCTAGTGCGACGTTAATTAACAAACCAACCTACCTCACGTTGATCATTAGTAGTTCCCCGAGTCCTCAAATAATTACTAAGCGGGCCCGACAGCGTTACACCCTTTTGAGCGAGTATAAGTCGGCAAAATATTAAGGTTTGGTTTTTGGTTAATCAACTTCGCACTGGAGCTGCACAGTGGGCTATTGGCGACGGTTCATTTCGAAGGAAAGACCCGGGAACACATACACATTCACACATGCATCTCGTTATTATTTTAGAACCATGGTCAGACAGTGGCGTAGCCAGGATTGTTCGATCGGGGGGGTTCATTAATTATTTTTGGTCTGACCAAAACCAAATATTTTTTTTTATTAATAATTGATTTGAACAATTTGTAACTAATCAATACTTATATATAAGAATGGAGTGTCTGTCAGTGGAATCGAACAAAACCCCTCATTTTGCGTTTTCTCCACGAATTAAGATACACTGATTCCGAAAATCACATTAAAATTTTTTTTGTCTGTCTGTCTGTCTGTCTGTTTGTCCGGATTTAACTCAAAAACTACTGCACGGATTTTTATGAAATTTGCACCATGTGAACAATCTTTTCTTAGTTTAAAATATGCACTTTGTTTCATGTGGATATCTGCAACCATTCAAAAGTTATAGAACTTTTTCCATTTTCTCTAACATTACGCCTATGGGAAATTTACATCTCGATCTTCCCCTCATAACATTATTGTTAAAAATCACCTTGGCGATCAAAAATATATTTCGACAATTTCAATAATAAACGATTTATTTTGATTGGCTGAAGAGTAAATGTCGCCAAATGAATTAAAAATGTCGCCAAATTTTTGCAAATAAATTAAAAATGTCACCAAATGTTTCCAAATGAATTTAAAAATGTCGCCAAATATCGCCAAATGAATTACAAATGTCGCCAAATGTTGCAAAATAATTTTTTTAATGTCGCCAAATGAATAATAAATATTGCCAAATGAATTAAAAATGTCGCCAAATGAATTAAAAATTCCTCCAAATCAATAAAAATGTTGCCAAATGAGTTAAAATAGAGGTCCTATATTTAAAAATATCATCACAATGGCGAAATTAGTGTCCAAATAACAAAATTAACGTCGTTAACAAAAACTTCGCCAACCGAAGGAAGAAGATGAACCAGCTCTTTTGACTGACGCCATGTGTATTCATGTTCTGAACAACTTAACTTTTATGACAATAGTGCTTTTTGTTACGGAGTCGAATATTTCTATGGTGTTGAAATGGGCCACCCTAAAAGTTTAATTTAAGGTTTTCTATATTTATACCTCCATGTAGCTTATTTTTAAATTTTTACCTCAAAAACATATTATTGAATTCAAAAATGAATATTTGATAATTAATTTTTATAAGAAATATTGTCCGTAAATATTGACCCTTATGAAATTATGTTGAAAGACGGATATATAGACTCCGGTCACCAATTGGCACAAAAAAAAAAAAAAAAAAAAAAAAATCACCAAATACGATACATTATTTTGATTTGGAACAATGCAATATTTTTTCTTTGATATATTGCGTCACCAATATTACAACTAATGAATGTGAAATTTTTCTACAAAGGTTTATTGTTACTAAATGGTTAATTTTTATACAAAATATATCCAATTAAAAAAAATTTTAGGAATTTTTATTTAAAAAAAATAAACATTTTACAAAAACATCAGTTTAAACAGTAGTCGCAATAGCATGTAAAGTCGTGAACATAAAAATAGATTTAGGTATTCAAATACTCGAAGTAATTCTGGGTAATATTCAAAGTAAATCTGGATTTTGATAAAGTTTATTTTTCACAGTGCACAGAAAGTGATATGCGATGGCTACTCTGACAAGACAAAATCGCGCAGCTCTTACTGTGCAAAGTAACCACGAGCAACGCCGGGCCATATTGCTAGTAATTTTAATAAAATTTAATAAATAATTTTAATAAAATTTAATAAATAATTTTAATAAAATTTAATAAATAATTTTAATAAAATTTAATAAATAATTTTAATAAAATTTAATAAATAATTTTAATAAAATTTAATAAATAATTTTAATAAAATTTAATAAATAATTTTAATAAAATTTAATAAATAATTTTAATTAAATTTAATAAATAATTTTAATTAAATTTAATAAATAATTTTAATTAAATTTAATAAATAATTTTAATTAAATTTAAATTAATAATTTTAATTAAATTTAATGAATAATTTTAATTAACTTTAATTAATAATTTTAATTAAATGTAATTATTCATTTAAATTAAATTTAATTAATAATTTGAATTTAATTTAATTAATAATTTTAATTAAATTTAATTAATAATTTTAATTAAATTTAATTAATAATTTTAATTAAATTTAATTAATAATTTAAATTAAATTTAATTAATAATTTAAATTAAATTTAATAAATAATTTGAATAAAATTTAATTAATAATTTGAATAAATTTAATTAATAATTTTGAATTAGTATTTTTAATTAATCATAATAAGTTTTAAGTAGTAATTTTAAATCAGTAAATTTAATTTATGATATTTTTTAATTTAAGCAGTAGTTTTAAATTAAAATTCTAAATAATAATTTTAATTAATTATATATATATATATATATATATATATATATATATATATATATACTAGCTGAAATGCCCGTTCTACGCACGGGAAGGAAATAAGTTACAAAATTGATACAAATACAATATTATAGCGAAATAAATATTTTCTTAATTTCTCACCCATCAAGGGGTACCACAGTGTTAAAAGTTCCAATTTGTAACGAAATTTTATTATCAAGATCCTGCAAGAACTGGAAAGATTGATAACATGGAGAAGTTGACTATACAATAACTTGGATATATGTATACCTTAATCCCGTTGATTAACATCCATATTTTAACCTTTAACTCATATATTGTTAATAATAATTATCTCCGAAAAACTTTTATTAGACACATATGTCAACATTTGTCGTTAAGTTTCAAAAATTGGCGAGAATATAAAAAGAAAAAAAAAGAAAATTATTTTAAAAGGTTCACCTGCCAAATTCAAGATTTTCATATTTTTTCTATTGAAGGCATATCAATATGCAGAGGGGGGGGGGAGGGGGGGGGGAAGCCACAGCACTTTTTTCGGATTTTACCCCCGCACTTTTTTAATATTGAACTTTTTAAAATAAAAAATATTCAGAATCAAATTTTTATTGCATTGCTAAACTAAATTTTGTTTTAAAAAAAATCGAAACCATATCCTACAGACAATGGATGCAAATTGATTCACCCTCTGACACTTGCACCACGTGGAGGAGGAGTCCACAACAGCAGTTTTCGATTCCGCCCACATAACTCATCGTATAGGCATACCATCATATAAAGAAAGGTAGGCCGCATCGAGCAAGGCAATTATTAACCCATTCCTCCCTCTGACCTTTGTACCCCGCAACGGGAATGTCGCCCTTAACTGCAGACGATTTTGTTCTCGCTACTCCCCGGGGAATCGTGCTATTGGCGATAAATGATCTACCGTCGTATAGGAAAGTGAATCACGTCGATAAGGTCGTTTGTTAAACCATTTTCCCCTCTGATCTTTATACCGCATTAAGGGAACCCCAATAATTCTACGGGAAATCAGCCTTCGTGGATAAATAACATAACATTGAGTAGAAAAAGGTAGGCCGCGTCAACCAGATTGACCATTTATACACTCTCCCACTGACATTCCTACCACGTGGGGTTCAAAGTATTTATGAACCAATTATTACGGTACAGTGTGGCTTGTACCTATTGTCCACTGCCCGATAGCTTACCCTTTCTATGTCCACTTTGTACGACTGGCCCGCCCGAAGGCATACAGCGAGATGTTTCACAGAAACTGAAGCTTCGACAGCCGTGAAGGCAACCCAGCCCAACAGAGAGGACGGCGGCGATCACCGGGCCCATGAATCCGAGCGACCCGTGGTGCGAACTAACATCCAAGGGCGACAAAGTGTTTTAAAATTTGAACTCAACTGAAAGATTTGCTACTTTGCCTTTATTAACTTTATTACAGAACTTCACTCACAGGTAGAGTGGTAACATAACTGGCCTCTCGGCAGGTAAACTAATAAATAATGGATAACACAAAACTAACTGAGTGCACGGGGGCTAAATTACAAACTTTTATTTAGCGATGGGCTTCCTGTCTTGAACCATTATATTATTCATACTGTATACTTTTCTTCAGTTTGATAATTTATTTTTCGTTTGGCTTGCACTTTTGGTCGTAGCATGAATGATATGTGGGATTTTTCGTTTTCTTTTCGTTTTCACAGTTAAATCCCCCCCCCCTTTTTTCTATGCAAGATATAAGTAACAACTCTGTCAAATTTCATCTTCCTGGGTGTACAAAAAGTTAGAGAATTAGTGATAAGTGGCGAGGATTTTTACTTTTGGCAGTTGGAGTTCGAAGTTTTAATTCTACTACCAGAAAATTCTGTCGTGAGCAATTTTGGCTTAAAATGTACCTCTATGCCAAATTTAACTTTCATAATTGTAGTACGGAATATCCCGTTGTCCAATCATATTTTCACCATTTTGACATTTTATCACTTTTTAACACTAATTTCGCCATTTTTATGTTATTTTTACATTAATATTCATACTTTAGTTCATTTGGCGGTATTGTATTAATTTGGTAAAATTTTTTATTCATTTGGTGAAATTTTTATTTTTTTGGCGGTGTTTTTATTAATTTGGCGATATTTTTTTATTAATTTGGCAACAATTTGGCGATATTTAGTCATCAGCCAATCAAATTGCTCCTCATAGGTTACATAATATTAAAATTTTCCATTGTTTCAATTTTATATTTTACATTGTTACATGTTCTCCATGTTAATCCTATGGAGAGGTTTTTTAAAAATCGTTATTTTGGCAGTTCGAATTCGAATTTTTAAAAATCCTTTCTTAGTGCACCCCTAGGGTCCAAGATGTATCTGTGTTATAAATTTCAGCACTGTAGGGCTTTTGGATCTGGAGATCTCGTGATCAATCAGTCAGTCAGTGAGTGAGTCAGTGGCTTTCGCTTTTATATATATAATATATATATATATATATATATATATATATATATAAATTATAAATAAGATGTAAATTAAAAGCTTAATTTTTGAAGGTTAATCATCAGTCATTTCCTAAATTAAATTACTAACAAACCTGACTGACATTTTACCGGGATTTAAGTCTGTAGCTAAATATTGATGGGGGGTCCGGATTGAAGCAATTTTAAATTAGTAATTTTAATTAATAATAATAAATTTTAAGTAGTAATTTTAAATTTGTAAATAATTCTTTAATATATAATTAAAAATAACAGAATAATAAACATTATTTTCCGTTTAATTTTTTATCATGCATGACTGTTGTGTGACATGGGGGAGGAGGTTTCATTGGTTGCGTGACGCAGCTAAAACGGCGCATTGCGGCAAAATGATAACGTAAATTGGCGTTGCTCGTAAAAAAAACATTGATTTGTAGAATCTGTGAAACTAGACAATGGAAAAATGCTTGCCTAATCATCAGCACGAGATGCAGCGCCGCAGAAAAAAATCCAGAAAAAGGTTATGAACACAGATTTAAACGAGAATCTGTTGACCCCACCCTTCGTAAATGGAGCCAACAAATACAGCTATTTTCTGAAAATGGTAACGTGATCTGTAAATAATGGGAGTCAAAGGATCTCGACAATTGTGCCAACCCAATAGCCATTGCTAATCTTAACATAAAACATAAATAAAATAATATTCAAAAACAAAAAGTATCTACATACCAATATGACCATATTTATCAAGTAGCAATTAAATTCTAAAAATTTTAAATTAATAACCATTTTAATTCTAAATTAATCAATGCAAGAAAACTGGAATTTAAATTATTATAAATAAATTCAATAAACTTAAAAGTATTCAAGTCCTCTGAAGTTAATGTTAAAACGAAACACATATCACATAAAATTAGGTAAAGAGAATAGGTACCGAAAGATGCGTCCTTCGCGCATAAAATTTTTGGGGACTCTGAATGTTTTTTTTTAACCGAGGGGTGAATTAAATAAAAGAACCCATCGAAAGTTCTGGAAGTTTCTATTAGAAACCGGTAAAAAAAAATATATAGAAAAACAGAAATGAAAACGCACTGCGTCAACATTACACAATATCAGGACACAATATGGGAAGATTCAACTAACCAATCACAAAACGAAACAAAAAAAAAATCCTAGACACGAGACATTAAATTTGTATGGGACCGGCGCGCCAGTCCCATATATTCAAAGCGCCATGGCGCTTCGAATATTAGCTCAAAGAAATTTTACATTGTGGAAGGCAAAACCAATAGAGTTATATGAAACAAAAGTGATTTTCGAATAAAAAGGAGTGGATTTTGATTTAGACAATCACACCTAACACAATTAAAAGAGAAGTTATTTTAATAAAAAGAACATTGTGGAACGTTCGCGTAAAGAGCAACGCCATATATTTTAAAATTCTTTAAATGATAAGCTGAACGTTAAAACATATAATATTACTTCGACAATAAAGAACAACAGAATCAGGGATGGGAAGTGCTAAAGACCAGTTTGGAGCAATTTTTGGAGCAGCAAAATTTAAGTTTTGGAGCAGAAAAACGACAAATTGTAGCAGCAAAACTGAATATTTGTAGCAAAAACGCAATAAATTGTAGTGTTTTGGAGCAGCAAAATTTAAGTTTTGGAGCAGAAACGCGACAAATTGTAGCAGAAAACTGTAGATTTGTAGCAAGAATGCAATACAACGTAGCAGTGAATTTTAGCATATTAAACAATAAAACGTAGCAGAGAATTTTAGCATATTAAACAATAAAACGTAGCAGTGAATTTTAGCATATTAAACAATAAAACGTAGCAGTGAATTTTAGCATATTAAACAATAATTGTAGCAATTAAAATTTGTAACATGCGATTTTAAATCAGATGTGGTACACTACCCAAGGTGTAAAAACCCTGAAGGTCTCTATTACTTATTTATGCCATTTTTTATGCAATAAATCAAAACCGGTAGAGGCTATAAATGAGACATTTTAAAGACAGTTCAAAATATTCAACAAAAATTAGTTTTTAATTAAGAATTATTGAATTTTCAATTTTTTTTTTTACAATATATACTTAATTTTCATATGTTGATTTTTTCCCCTACTGAATTGTGGTTTATAAAAACCAAAACAGTGTTGCAATCTTGCATATAATGTGCATGAAATCTATGAAGAAGGTTGTTACTGTCTAAGGGAAATAAAATTATATCATTTTTTCGCACAAACTTTAGAATTAAAGAGTAATAATTTGATGGAAAACCTACGTTACTACTTATTTTAAGCATGTTAAGCGTAAGCGTGTGGTTTAAACACAAAAATATTTATTAAATAGTATATAAACATTTTAATCAAATATTAATGCCAAAACGAATTGCAAATCCCACAAAAAAAAGCTTTTTTCAAATTGTCCATTGTTATTACATAAAATATAACAAACCTCAATTTCGTAAATAAATAATATTTTCAACTAAGAAATAAAGACCCTAAAACTGTATTTTGCTATTTACATCTCTTTTATACTGTTAAGCTTTATGAGACCATTTAAAGGCAATTAAAAATATTTAACCAAAAGAGTTTTTAATTAAGAATTAACCAATTTATACAATATATACTTAAATTTCAATTTTGAATTTTTTAGTAAAATGCAGTTTATACAATAAACCAAAACACTAACAAATTACAATATCGCATACCTTGTACATGAAAAAGACAATTTAGAATATCACCACTGTCTAAGGGATATAAAATTCCTTAACTTTTCCACACAAACTAGATTTATTAAATAGTAATAAATTTATAGAAAACATACCTTACTATATTTTAAGCATGTTAATATAAATCATTAAAAATTACACTAAAGTTACTATCTTAAAAATTAGTTTAATAAGAAATTTTAAAACTTTCAAAAAGCTAAATAAAAGCCATTTTTTTTTTATCGTGGAGGGTTCTTAGAAAGAAAAGTTTCCAATAAAAATAATTAATTTAATAAAATATATGAACATTTAAACAAAAAAGGATTAAATTGGAATTTTAATTCTATCCAAACAAGAAACAAGATTTTTTTTTTAATCCATTTTTAATACTGAAAATTAAAAGTCCAAAATTTCAATTTCGTGAATTAAATTATATTTTCGGAAAATGTAACGTAATTTTGTTAAGTAGTGCAAAACAAATCATGATAAAACAGGAAGCAGTGAAATATAATGAACTTGTATATCGGATGCAAAAGGATTGAAAGTCTTCGAACGGAGATCGCAGCAGATCGCGTTTAGCGTATTTCTACAAGTTCCAGGTTTTCATGAATGAAAATATAAAACAAAAGAGTGCCAAATAAAAGTTGCATTCGGCAGATGCGACGTAATTATAGTTATAATCATTCATCTCAACTTCAGAGTGATATCATCCCGTTTGACGAAGATCGCAAATATTTCTACATATTCAAGATGCTAAATTTTTGTGAAATTATCTGTTTTTTTTAGATTGAGCATCGATTCTTCATAAAACAACAAACGAACTGAAATTTTCCAATGATCAAGTGTCTTTTAAACAAATACCCTTGACTAAAAATTCGGACAAATCTCAAAAAGTTATTACCTTAAATTTTACAATTCACAATTATTCCTACATGTTAAAAGATGCTCTATTCTTTTAAAATTCTCAGTTTTTCAAGATTGAGCATCGATTGTGCACAAAAAAAAAAAAAACGATCCGATATTCCAATGATGAAATGTCCCATCTCCTCTTTCTAATGTTGTCTTAACTTCGTTTATGGGCAGACAAACGGGCACCAAGCACCAAGACTTGGCGTAATTGGCGCACGTGTTTAACAAGGATTTAAAACAAAATTGGCGCAGAATCGCACATAAATGTGGTTTTGTAGCAAGTTGGCGCAGGATACCACTTTTGGCGCTCTCTGGCGCAGAATTCCCGTCCCTGCAGAATGCGCAGATGCGAGCATTTTTTTAGGCGCCTACCTGTCTGGAAATCTGAAAACATTGCTCTTTAATTTAAAGAATGTGTTATATATTTAAAATGTGGGATTCTTTTTTTTAAGAAAACTATGCCACGGTTAAAAATTTTTTTCGCTTGACGCAATAAAAAATTACAATAAAATTTATAAAACAGTTCCGCCACTGGCGTTGTGTCGGCTGTAGACTGCATTAGTCAACTCCATCTGTAGCCTTGGGAGCCTTAGCGTCATATCGGTATAAAGTGTGCAGTAAACTCTGAAACCAAACACACGAATTTAAGTTTAATTTTACAAGTTGGGCAATTTCTAATTTTCCCTTAATAACCTTGGTGTTTATGCTTTCATTTGTTAAAAATATTAATTTTCTTCGGACATAAATTTTCCCAACTCGGGTATTTTCAAACCTTGAAATTCACCACTTTTAGGGTTTCCAAATTATTGGGGGGGGGGGGCGGTGCGACGTGCCTGCATGTGGGGTAGACCAGGAAATGAGACGTGTTTTCTCTATAGAAATCAGAAAAAAAATCTTCGTTTTTTTTTTTTTTTTTTTTTTTTTTTGCCCTTATTATTTTTAAAAAAAATAATTTTCATTTTAAACTGGCTATGGGGGGGGGGGGGGGGGTTCTAACCCAAAGTAACCCAATGCTGGCTACGCCAATGTGGTCAGATGACGAGGAAACACCTAAACTGGCATCCAACGCCTTCAATACACGTCGGGACTTTGGACCCCGATTAGATTAATCGTGCACCAGTCCCGTATAAACGACGTTAATTTTTGCGGATGTTTTGGACGACTTTTCTAGTATTTTGTAGCGAAGCTGGCAACCCTCCAAACACAAGATCACTACTTTTTTACTTTTCTTTGTCAAGTCCATTGCCTGGCGCACGTAGGTAAGAGGGTGGTTCAGGGGGTTCAAACCCCTCCCGTTGAAAGTGAAGAAAAATAATATTTAAAAATCGAAGAACTGTAAAAATATTAAAAAAATAGAAAAATTTCAATTTCTAGTATAGTTCTTCTTGTTGAGTTGCATGAGGGAAAACCTGGTATTTTCTTAGGGCCTATCCCGGAAAATAGTTATCGAAAGGCTTCAAAAAAATGTTTTTAGGTTATTTTTTCTCAAACTAAACGAAACATGACGTCATCGTGTTGCATTATATAGCATTTGAATTTCGGCGACAAAGGGAAAAGATTTTACAATGATATCCATATATTATTTTAAACAAGGAATCTCAAAACTTAAATGTTTTCTCTAAATTTATTTCATAATTCGGGAGTGATATTTACTAATTTTAAAAATAGTTAATGATTAATCTTGATAACCATTTCATGAAAAATAAATGATAATGGTAGAGTTTCACGTGACGTATTAACATGGTAACTTACTAGTAGTTTCGATTTCTTCCCTACAGCAGACAACTTTGCTTTTGTTGGTTTAGTCGCTACGCTTGCAATTATGGGACAGTTTGTTTATAATATTTGTTTTTTACAAATAAGTAATATTTTTATTCCACAAATGAATAAATTTAAGTTCAGAAATACTTATATTATATTTGTATATAATTAGAATTACAACAAAATATGGAAAAATACTTTTATTTTACACCAAAATACTTGATAAACGATGAGTACAATCTATCTCAGTGTATGTAGTAAATATTTCTATATTGAGGTATTATTTAAAGACTAAAACTTAAAATTATAGTACAGGAGCTAAAGCTCCATGCTAACCCTACGGAACTTCTTCGGCGTCGTGGAACTTTCTCCATGTTCCGTTGGAACAGCGGTCTTCTTCTTCTTGGCGTGAAACTCCCCCATTGCAGTTGTTTCGATATTTACATGTCAACGTATTCCTGTTTACTTAAATAAAAATTAATAAGTTTTAAAAAATGAGAGGGGGGGGGGTAATTTTTTTTAGAGGGGTGAAAAGTCTATCTATACCTACGTGCATGTCTAACATTGAACCATGAATCCTCGGATTCCCAGCGACGCCTTTAGCCGCTCGGCCATGGAGGCCTATAAAATTCAACGGAATTAAAGATAGTTTTAGTTTTAAAATTGGCAACACTGAGAATCTAAACATTGGAATTTTGATTTCCGCGGCGGTGTGTTTCGTTCTAGGATTTTAATTTAACGATCGAAATATTTCTTTTCCACGTTGATCGCAACTATAATATCATAGACAACGAAATAATCACGCAACCAGCTTGAAAAGTATTTCCAAAAAGTAACCAGATTTAGCCAAAATTCCTAGGTTAGTAGTCAACGCGTTTGAACGGTTATATCAATAAACATCTGTAATCACAAATTTTGCTAGAGTTTATCAGAATGTTTGGTCGATAGAATAGCGTGGGGTTGGGATTTCCAATCATAAGCGGGTAGCTTTTGGCGACTTTTTCGGGCGATTCACTTCTCAATCTGGGAATGGGATAATTATTTACAAATATGAAAGGATAAGAATTTGCGGGATTCGTTCGCAGAATCACGTGACTTCCCGGCATAGAAATTTCCGTGATTGGTTTAAAGAGTGACGTGTTTTTGTGCGGGACTAAAAATTATTCTATTCGAAAGTATAAGAATTTGTGTGATTGGTTCGGAAGGTCACGTGACTTCTTCGGCTTAAATATTGAGATTTTTAAACTGAATTTCGGTTTCAGTGTGGGCAGTGGACGTGTCGAAAGGAAGGTAAAAATGCGCATTGTGTGTGTAGAATTATTAGGAAGGATACGTGGTTTACAAACACACGATTGATCATTGTCTGGTAAGTGTTTTTTCTTCTAAATTTTATGCCCCTGTTGTAGTTTTTTCTAAATATTTTTTGGTTCAAGTGTTTTTTGATAAAATTTTGCCATTGCCCAGTCCTCAAAACGATGAGTAGCCCCAAACGACGGCCCGGAGGATTGCCTGTAAGCACCATGATCAACTGCCCGGAGGGGGTCTAGGATGTGATCCTGAGTAGTCGGAGGCCGAAGGCCGGAGACCACAAAATCGACGGCAGGAGCCTGTGACTTTAAGCGCGCGGAACGCGTGTGCGCTTAAGAGTCTTCGAAATGCCCCAAACGACGGCCCGGAGGATTGCCTGTAAGCACCATGATCGACAACCCGGAGGGGTTAATTAACCAAAGCAAAGTGTCGAAATCAATTTTAAACCGTCGCCATTAGCCCATTACGGAGCTCAAGTGCGACGTTATTTCATTCAATCGTGCAGACGCAATAGAAATCCTTTGAAATGAGTTTTGAACCGTTACCGATAGCCCATTACGCAGAAGTTATCCGATCAATCAATCATCCGAAAATAAAGCTTCGAAATCAATTTTAAACCGTCGCCATTTTGTTAACTGTAATTCTGTGTTTACCACCGGAAGCAACCATAAAGTTCAGAAAAAAATACGCGTGCGCAACCACTGTGCGCAACGCATTGGGTCGTTTGGCGACCATTTCAAAACACCGCCAAACCCGCTATCGACGGCAAGTCTTTACCTAGCGTGGCTACAGCCCGTATCAGCGACGAATGTGATAAATCTATTAAAAAACATTTAAAGAAGCGGATTTCCCTTTAAACAGAACAAAGACATTAAAAAGTGAAATATGCAATAAACAATTTACTTAAAATAAGACATTTTAAACTGGCCTATTCACTCATACAGGAAAAAAAAAACTTTATATGCGTGAAGTGTTCAACAATCAATTTGCTCTCTCATCAAGGTAATCTGAAGAAACACCTCCTCCTGAAAAAATGCACGTGTGTGATATGAGCAACGGACAATTTTCTGAAAAGGGACATCTCGAAAGACGTCTTCTAATCCACACTGGAGAAAAACCTCACAAGTGTGAATTTTGCAACAAACAATTCTCTCAAAAAGGTAATTTCAAACAACACCTCCTCATTCACACCGGTGAAAAACCCTATGTGTGTGAAGTGTGCAATAAACAATTTTCTCATAAGGTAACCCTCAAGAACCATCTTCTGAATCACAAGGGAGAAAAACCCTTTGAGTGTAAAGTGTGCAATAAAAAATTTACTCAAAAGGGTTATCTAAAACAACATCTCCTCATTCACACGAGTGAAAAACCTCACAAGTGTGTATTTTGCAACAAACAATTCTCTCGAAAAAGTCATTTCAAACAACACCTCCTCATTTACACCGGTGAAAAACCTCACGAGTGTGAATTGTGCAATAAACAATTTTCTCTTAAGGAATCTCTCAAGAACCATCTTCTGAATCACAAAAGAGAAAAACCTCACGAGTGTAAAGTGTGCAACAAAAAATTTACTCAAAAGTGTTATCTAAAACAAAACCTCCAAATTCACACGAGTGAAAAACCTCACAAGTGTGTATTTTGCAACAAACAATTCTCTCGAAAAGGTGATTTCAAACGACACCTCCTTATTCACACAGGTGAAAAACCTCACGAGTGTGAAGTTTGCAATAAACAGTTTTCTCTTAAGGCATCTCTCAAGAACCATCTTCTGAATCACAAGGGAGAAAAACCTCACGAGTGTAAAGTGTGCAACAAAAAATTTACTCAAAAGTGTTATCTAAAACAATACCTCCTCATTCACACGAGTGAAAAACCTCACAAGTGTGAATTTTGCAACAAACAATTCTCTCGAAAAGGTCATTTCAAACGACACCTCCTTATTCACACAGGTGAAAAACCTCACGAGTGTGAAGTTTGCAATAAACAGTTTTCTCTTAAGGCATCTCTCAAGAACCATCTTCTGAATCACAAGGGAGAAAAACCTCACGAGTGTAAAGTGTGCAACAAAAAATTTACTCAAAAGTGTTATCTAAAACAATACCTCCTCATTCACACGAGTGAAAAACCTCACAAGTGTGAATTTTGCAACAAACAATTCTCTCGAAAAGGTCATTTCAAACGACACCTCCTTATTCACACAGGTGAAAAACCTCACGAGTGTGAAGTTTGCAATAAACAATTTTCTCATAAGGAATCTCTCAAGAACCATCTTCTGAATCACAAGGGAGAAAAACCTCACGAGTGTAAAGTGTGCAATAAAAAATTTTACTCAAAAGGGTTATCTAAAGCAACATCTCCTCATTCATACAAGTGAAAAACCTCACAAGTGTGAATTTTGCAACAAACAATTCTCTCGAAAAGGTCATTTCAAACAACACCTCCTTATTCACACAGGTGAAAAACCTCACGAGTGTGAAGTGTGCAATAAACAATTTTCTCATAAGTCTAAGTAATTAAACAAACAACCCAATCACACAGCAGAAAAAACTCATGTATGAAGAATTGAACAATTAAAATTTAATCATACGAAGTTTCTGAAGAAGGGATTGTATACAATATATTTTATCGGGGTCCAATCTCCTGATGCCTATTGAGATTACGCTGGGTGTCAGTTTAGGTGTTGTCTTCGTCATCTGACCGCGGTTCAAAAATACGAGGCATCGTTCCCTAGTCTTTCCTTTGAGATGGGCCCCGAACCATCGCCAACAGCCCACTATGCAGCTTTAGTGTGACGTTAATTGATCTAACCATTCTATCATCAACTTGTGAAGGGTTAAACTTAATGCAAGACCATCTTGATATTTGCAGCCTTTAGAAGAACTTCAGTCATCCGACCATGGTTCAAAATTACAAGACATCGTTCCTGGATCTTTCCTTCGAGATAGGCCCTGATCTGTCACCAATGGTCCACTGTGCTGCTCTAGTACGACGTTTTTAACCAAACCAATTGATGTTATAAAACTGGTAATGAAATGATACATTTTTGCAGTCAGCCGGTGTTTATTTTACTGGCCATGGTCATGTATGTGACAATCACTGTATAAAACATGTATAAGGTTAATTCTTAGTGTCCGGTGCCCTCGCCAAATGGGATTTGGCGTCAAATGATTGGGCGATAGTTCATCATGCACACAGGAGATTTTTTAACTCTCCCCCCCCCCCTAAAATCTCTAATTTTATGATTTTTACAGTAATTCGGTTTTTAATTTTTTTTTATTTTACTTACAATGGGAGGGGTTTGAACCCCCTAACCCCCCCCCCCTTACCTACGTGCCTGGGGCGATAAAGTTTATGTTTTGGCAACCCTAAATTTTTTACCCACGTAGCTGCATCTGAGGCCAGATGCGTGCGCGCATGTAGTTTTAGCCTTGGTTTCACGCATTTCTGCCATTTTTGAATGGAAGTTCGACGGATATGTGGTGATTTTTATTTTTCTGAGCTAACGATGTAACGACGTTTATTTGAATAGCAAGTATTTTTTGAAATTGGAGATGAAAGGCAAATGTGCCGTGATTGAGTGGTGCATGGATGCCGGATTGTTATGCAGCAAATGACGAGTCGAAGTTCGGCAAACGCAAGTACAACCGGAGCAAGCGTGTGGAAGGCCAGTGGGTGTTTGGAGGGATTGAATCCGGTACCAACAAGTGCTTCATGGTTGCCGTGGACGACCGGAAATCGGAAACTTTACTCAACGTTTTGCAGCAGTTCGTTTTTCCTGGATCCGATATTGTTTCCGATTTTCATATAAAAGTTGATTTAACGATCAACGACTGCCCGAAGGATTGCCTGTAAGCACCATGATCGACGGCCCGGAGGGGATCATGGATGTAATAATGAGTAGTCGGAGGCCAGAGACCACAAAATCGACGGCAGGAGTCTGTGACTTTAAGCGCGCGGAACGCGTGTGCACTTAAGAGTGCCATCGAAATGCCCCAAACAACTGCCCGAAGGATCGCCTGTAAGCACCATGATCGACTTCCCGGACCCGCAATGTCCGCCATTTTGCGTTATTTTATCGGTTTATTACGCTGGGTGTCAGTTTAGGTGTTGTCTTCGTCATCTGACCGCGGTTCAAAAATACGAGGCATCGTTCCCTAGTCTTTCCTTTGAGATGGGCCCCGAACCATCGCCAACAGCCCACTATGCAGCTCTAGTGCGACGTTTATTAACCAAACCGCCATTTTGATTTGGCGACGACAAAAAAAACGTCATTTTTACATTGGCGCCAATTTTTGGACTTGCCGACAACGGGGCACCGTAAACTAGGAATTTACCCATGTATAAATATCTGACAAATGTTTGTACAAATGTAGCGAAAACACAAAATTCCATTTTGTTAACAGTTTAAAAAGGATTTATAGTAAATAGTAATAAAAACCATATTTAAATTTTGATAGTATTTTTACGTTCTTTTTAGCTAGTCATGTATGTGACAGAAAAATGAAGTGTGATTTGACAACACTAACTTATTTTTGTAAATTTAGTGAATTATAGGCATGAAATACGTTTAAAAAAAAATTTACATTAGGAAAAGGACTGACAAAGCCAAATTAATAATTATTTAAAATAATTTTTCAATTTCTAACAAAATAAAATATTGCAGGTCACGTACGTGACATGCAGAGGTGGCGCCACTGGGGGTGCTGGGGGGGGCTGTAGCCCCCCTGTCGGGCAAGGCAAGCCCCCCCATCGGGCAATATTATGAAGTTCGTCGGGGGAAAAGTGTTATTTTAATTGTTAAGACCAAATATTTTTTAAACATTGAATCACATTTAATTTTTTTAATGAAAAGGATCTAGGTCATAATTCCGACGGATAAAATCCCGACACACCGAAATCTCGACACCAAAGGCCCATCGTGGCTGAATATTTAGAGGCTCGAACCGATGAGCGCGAGTTTGATACTGAACATGCATGTTTGGGAAGCGACATACAGCAATTTAGTTATCAGATAGTTGTAAAATTCGTTCCTTTCGCAACCAAAATGTGTCCCCTATTTATAAGGCTGGTACACGTTAAATCTTATCGTGGTCCAAACTGCGAACCCCTATTGAATGCGTCGGGTGTCAGTTTTCAGGTGTTGAACTCGTCATCTGACCATAGTTCAAATATACGAGGCAATGTTGTTGGGTCTTTCTTTCGAGATAGATTACCAATATCCCACTGTGTATCTCCAGTTCGTCGTCAATTCAACCAATCAAACCGACAAGCCAAAATGTAAATATTAAATTTTTGGCTTAAAATTTCAGTGTTCATGTTATAGTTTTTTTACACAAGATTTAGTACTCTTATATAGTGTTCCACTACACGTATACTAGAAATATTTTTAATTACATTATTTTACGCATATTGAATAATAAAACCGCCCAAAATTGTCACACTTAAATTCATTTTCAAAAGCGTTAACATTAAAATTTTAATATTATACTAAATCATAAACTAAGATTAAATAATTGAAACACACGATATTTGACCACACATATCATTGATATAGTGCCAAAGAAAACAATTGGAATTAAAAAGGGAGAATGTAGTGGAAAGTTTGAATGAATATGATAAGTGTTTATTTTTTTAAATAACTTTTTGCGAATTAGTAATTTGATTTAAATTCATTTTAAAATATCATATTATTAAAACCGCGTTAAGATAATATTATTAAAATCCTTTCTTTTAAGTAGGTTATCAATAATAATTTCAAAGACATTTTTATTAATACTAATATTTTCAATTTGGTTTGTCGAGATTTCGGCCAATGGTCAGTTATAATTATAAGTTTCATAATTAAATATTTATAATTATATAGTAAGTTTATTATGAAATATAAGTATATAATATTCTTAAAATAATACGTTAATGTAGCTAATTGAAAGTAATACCCAGTAAATACAAGATAACCTGATATAAATATGTTGATTCTGATGTATTTCGATTTCAACGTCTCCACTGCTGTTGCATTTTTTCCTTTCCACACTAATAATTCACTCATCAAAAGTTAACACGGCATTTTCTAATATACAATATCACAGTTAAAATATTCTAAGAATGAAATTCACGGAGACTCAGAAGACTTCAAAAGAGGGTCACTTAGTTCGGCGTCAAATTGTCAAAGAAATTCAAGTTTAAAATGTATAAATATTAATATTTTAACTTTAAAACATACTTTTACTTTCGAATAATTAAAACGAAAGTAAACAATTCTTAAAATTTTGTAGATTACTGCAGGGTACTATTCGCAGCTGTTGTTTAAGTTTAAAAATGCTATTCTTAAAACTATATTATATCGAATATTACGTTCGTTATTTATTAAATTAAGTACACTTAGTGGCAGTGACCTTTGATTTATGAAATATAATTAACATTATTATATTTTTATAAAGAGGAAGGCTATTTTATTAATTTCATCGGTAAAATTTACTGCCAATGCTTGAGTCAAATATTTGTAACATAGGACCTGAGCAAAAATACATTTTAAAGCTACAGCTGAGAACACCACGTTGCATTCAAATATCGGAAAGAAAAAAAAGAAAGAAAGAAAGAACCTAGTTTTTTTTCACACAAAAGGGACGATGTAGAATTTATGCTGGGGGCAACCTAACTCCCCTGGACCTCCATGGGGGGTGGTGAGTCGTAAAACTGTAAATTGCAACTTTCCTTACAGCTAAAAAGTATTGGCAGTGCTCGTTCCTCCGTTCTTAGAACTTTGCGACTGGATGGGGGGTCTGTGCCTTTTGGTCCTGGGGACATATGCACCATTCACTCCGTGCTTCCATTGTATGGCGCTTGCCATTCCTTTTCATTGACCAAAGAAGCCACTGTGAATCGGAGAACGAGACGATAGACATTGTCAGATTAGTTGCAATTGGAACAAGCCAGCGTTTACTTAGGATTTCGGAACTAAAACTGGCGCAAATATATGAAGTGGATGGCGGATTGAAAAATAAAGTGTGTTGCTGAAAACTTTCGATTCCGAGATGTACGTTATTAACGATTTAAAAAAAAAATCCATGAAAGTCAGAAATACTCTTTAGTTGTCCAGCTGAAAGTACTGATCATCGGAATGCATTTGGGGTAGCGTTCAAGATACTACAGCATGGTGAGTTTTTTTTATTATTATTCTCAAAATATAGCCTTTCTTCTTTTTTTTATTCGTATAATACGAACTAAGTTAATTAAAAAAAAATTAACTTATCTTCTTTCTACTATGGTTTAGGTTTATGCAGTAAGTAGTTCGGATAGTACTAAAATATCAAAACACATAAAACTCATACTTATTGATTTTGGACCAGAATAATTTTTAAAAATTCAACCTGACATACTAGCCGTGTTTATAATTCCTATACAAAGTACTACTATTCATCACCAATGCATATAAATAACATAAAATATTATAGGCATTTACTCTCAAACGTTTACTAAACAATTTACAATTTGGTTTAATACTTGATTTTTGACGTGAAACACCTTTAAAATGACCTAGTACTGGGAGTATCAGGATTGAACACTATATATATTACTCTTTAGGATTATCCATTCCAACACTTCCATTTCGTAAAAAATATAACTATTTACATAAATTTGTTCTTGTTCTATAAGAAATTTGCCGCCAATGCGTGTAAAATAAGGTAATGATGCGAAGCGTGGATGGGAAACACTGCGTCAGGCGAAACAGTTTGTTTAACTTCATTTTACTGGATATGTTCTTGTTGGCGACTCTTTCCTATTTTTTATAATATTTGTTAAAATGACGTGAATCTTTCTGAAAGTGCTACAACAAAAGCCACATCGAATTTTTTTTAGGATGAAATAATTTTATATGCACAATTTACGTCGAGGATACTAGCCCCCCCGTCGGGGAAAGTCAGCCCCCCCGTCGGGCAATTCCTGGCGCCACCACTGGTGACATGTAGTCACGTATGTGACATCGTTCAATTTAGCGTAACTGAATTTGGAAATATTGCGACTGTTAATTATGAGTGTTGGAAACACTTTAATTATATCATCATGTTGAATAAGTCCTGTATCATTTTCTTGATAATAAAAATTAAGTAAAGACACTTGCTTTAAGAAAACTACATTAATATACGTTTCATCTAAAGCAGATACTTGTGCAACATAGGGCTTCCATGACCTTTTTCCAAACACTTCAAATAGTACAAACATGCCGAGTGAAATATTTACAGATGAAATGTGATTTTCTGCATGTGTTTGGGTACTTGTGGAACATTGTTCTGTATTTTCACAATAGCATAACTCTTGTATAGGAGTATCCAAATTTTGCTGGCTTGTAAACAACCAAATGTGCTCGTCAGAACATTTAACGATACGTGCTTTTTTAATTCCGGTAACATTCTTAGCTAAATTCCAATCAATCTGGGTTTTATCTATGTCATTCTGCAACATAGAAATACAGTAATGTTTGGTACTATTTTTGCGGCAACTGTTGTAAAGTCGATTTCATTCTGTATTATGGCTTTTCTTGCCTTCACTTCTGCATATACAAGAGACTTAACAGTACCACCTATACCGTCAACAACTCCCTTTCCATGGGAAGTTGCTGAATATTTCCATTCAAAATCAGAAAAAGTTTTTGTATTTTGGATAAGATAAAAAGAAAGTAACAAATAAATTTGCTTTTAATCTCGCTAGATGGGCTATCACTCCAATTGATCAATTTTGGTTTAGTTGCCTGAAATTTAATAATTTCAAGAAGTTTTAAAATGAAAGCAGACACAGACAGTTTAGGTTTATCTTTAGTATCACTTACAATAAGGTAACAATCTGGTTTTTGATTATTTTCAAATAATGCAGATGTAAACAAAGTTACCTTTTCCCTGCTCCAAAGTGCAGACTGTATTTCGCTTTGCCACTCACATGAATAACTCATAGCAAAGTCTACTTGTAATACAACAGTATTGCTTTGTTTTATATCAGATTGAAAGGCGGCAGCTTGGATCCGTTAAATTTTTACGCTTTGCATTTCGCAATTTCATGTCACATACATGACTGCTTGAAGTCATGCCTATTATTATTAAGTCATTCTATTATTAGCTATTACCCGCGGTTTCGCACATGTAAAAAATGATCCGTCATTGGTTCGTCACCCCCGTTGTATACCTCCTTTTTTTTCCTCAACGGCAAAAAATATATAGAGAGAGTAGGCACCCCAGAGTACAGTAAGAATTTATTCATGGAAACATTTGGGCCTCACGCGTTACACCTTTCAGAAAGGGAGTGGGTAAATTAGCCAATTTGATTGGTGTGGACTACCTTCCTCTACACGAAGGTAGATAATTTATACCTCAAAGGTCGATTCTCCGTGGAGTAATGGGGGATGAAGCATATACTGCAACCCCCCCCCCCCCAAAACTCTCCCACGCGGTACAAAGGATGGTATGAGTTAACAATCGCCCTGGTCGACGTGTTTCATTTTCCTCTACACGACGGTATGTCATTTATGCACATGGAGTTATGGGGGTTGAATCGTATATTACAACAATTACGTGCAACACCCCTTACCAACGCGGTGCAAAGGTCAGAGGGGGGAATAGGTTAAAAATAGACCACGGGCTCCTGTGTCCCCCCCCTCCGTGGATCCACCGATGAATTAGACCTTAAGGGGGTCCGATACCTTCGACATTTTTTTCTTTATTTTTATACTTGTACAATCCAATTTTTTTTCTCTTTCTAAATATGCATAAAAAACCATTTTAAGACGCTCAATTTTTTTTTTAAATTGCACATTTATTTTTAAATAAAAATTTTAGTAAATTTTTTAACAATTTTAAAATTCCTACTCCTTTTTTGTTTTTCAATATTTTGAAGCAATTTTTTTTATTTAAGATCTTGAATAATATGTAAATAGATGTATGCATTCAAATTTTGATTCAGATACATCACTTTAAAAAAATAAAATATATTAGAAATTTTGGAAAAAAAATTGACGAAAAAAAATAAAATTCCATTTTAAGTGGTTTTAAAAAACAAATTATGATAAAAATAGGAAATCTGAATGCATACATCTATTTAAAATATATTTATCTTGCTATACACACAAAAATTATGATTTTAAGTATAATAGTAAAAAAGCCTTAGCATTTTTAGTGTTCATTAAATTTCAAAACCACGAACAGAGATATTTGCTTTTAAAGTTTACATATGATACAACTATGTTATAGGAACACATCATTAAAACATTCATAACTAAAAAAGTAATAGGAATTTTTTGAAGCAGTTTTTTGTGAGTTATTAAGATAAGTTTGAATATTATTTTTTAAATATAAAAAAAAATGACTTTTTTTGCGAATTTTGGGTATCGGACCCCCTTAAGGATGAATTCAAATATCTGTAATCCAGTCATCTGTAAGTGCATGCATTAAATAATATTTGAGCCATACTGCTATCACATGAAAAAGTGCACTTTTTTAACAAAAATAGTGATAATTCAAGTGCGATATGTGGAGGTAGAAAATATTATCCGATCGAAAACATATTTTACATCGTGGTTTTTTTTATCGTATTATACACTCTTTCCGTGTTATTAGGACAACTATTTCGAAAAATATTTTTGTTACTATAATAAGTGAAAAAATGCAATTTTTACCCAAATTTCGAAATTTCAAGTGCGATGAGGAGGCAGAAGATATTAATTAATCAAAGATTAATCAAAAATTCGAACTCTAACTGCCAAAAGTAAAAATCCTCGCCACTTATCCACACTCATCACTAATTCTCTAACTTTCTGTATACCAAGGAAGATGAAATTTGACAGAGTTGTTACTTATATCTTGCATAGAAAAAGTAAGCTATCGGGTAGATACAAGCCACACTGTACCGTAATAATACCCGGCCCGACGCACCGGTGGGGGAGTGTCTGAACCCTACCAGGCCCGTATATAACTACTACGAAATTTTTCCTGGTTTTCTGAAAAAATGCTGGGGCAACATCCGAAAAAAGTGCGGGGACAACCGCCTCCCAAACCGAATCACCGCCACTGACTGTCAGTTGTATTACCTTATAATCCTTTCAGAATATTTCAGATACATGAGTTTATATGCCAGTTTCATTATTGTGCATTACTTCAATAACTTAATTAATTTAGGTATTAAATAGTCATGATTACAACAGTTAGATATTTAACATAAATCCTACATGAATAATGCCAGAACAAATATGTGAACTCATCAATATCAAGTCGATCAATATCGATAGCTGATTTATTATTATTTTGTCGAATCAAGTGTTGCTTTTACATGTACAAGCAAGATAACCTGGCTATCTTATTTCTCTTAGGTTTTATTGCGTGTCAAAATTATAAAGTTAATTTTTCTACACTTTTTATATAAATGTAAAAATAGCATTCAATTATATACAGGGTATTTAAGAATTATCTTTACAACTGTGACACACAATAAAACCTAAAATAAATTAGACAGTTCAGTTATGATGCTTGTAACAGCAACACTTGATTCAACAAACTAATAATAAATCAGCTATTGATTCCTTCATTTGATATTGATGTATTATGATAACTTATACATCTTATTTCCTTTAGGTTTTATTATGTATTAATCTTGTAAAGATAATTTTCATACACCAATTGAGGTAATGGAACCAATTGAGCCTACCACCCTTCCTTTCCTAAGCCAATGGTAGAACGTCACATGGGACAAATAAGAAGGGGGGGGGGGGGGATACGGTGAAAAATTGTTTTTTAAAATTCATTTCTAAACGAAAAATGCTCATTTTAGGTAGTGTAAGTTTTAAATTCTCGGAGGAGGAGAAGGCGCGAGTTGCTCTCTATAGCTATATCCGCCATTGATTCATGCGCGAACTTAAAATTTATGAATATTTATTTAATCATAAAATTTAAGCTAACATTTTCATTCGGATTACGCGAACTTCGTTAAAAAAAAAATTGACGACGTTTATTCCATTATCGAGCGAACTCTTGTAAGTTTTCATCTGCAAATGATTTTTCTAGTTCTTATGAGTTTAGCATTTGGTCGGCTTCCGCTGAGGAACTAAGTTTGCAGTTACGGTCACCTCAGCAAATTGAGTACCGCAATTCGAATAAGAACTGTTTTAAATTGATATTTAGAATGTTCTAAGAATGACGAAGGCTTACGAATTCAATTGGCAGGTTCCGGTACCTGATGAACTTTTACAGGGATGCGTTTTCGATTTATGGGAAGAGGTAAATTATGTATTTTTTTGTTATAATATTCCTTTAATACGTTTGCATTATACAGTAGACTCTCGGTAACTCGAACTTCGATAACTCGAATTTTTCGATATCTCGAAAAAAATCGATTTCCCTGCACCTTAATTACTTATTTAATGTAATTTTATCTCTTAATTCGAAGTTTTTCGTCGTTATTTTCGATAACTCGAAGTTTCCTCACAACTCAAAATTTTGTTTTCCTCTCAAAACTACGAATTTTGAAGAACCTTTAGCATATATGTAATTGACACGTTTTTCTTTATCAGTTCTCTTTCTTTTTATTGTGCGTTATTGAAAGGGTATACGTACAATGTATTTCTACCTGCGCCTCACCCTTTTGTTTGAATGTCGCCAGACTGGATTCCCTGAGCTGGCGTTTTCGGTAAAGTGCGAGTCACTTTCTTGGAACATTACCGATCGTCCAGAAAGCAACTCACTTAAAATATGAAGACGACACTCGACCCCTTCTTATTTTTGTTTAGTCAATGCACTCTCTATATCGGCATTTGATGAGATATCGCTCTCAGAAGAAGAATGATAATTAAGAATGCTAACCTCCTCCAAAGATAACTTTGTAAGAGGCTCTATCTTCTATAAAAACTATGCGTGCATTCATTGAATCGAGGCCGGAAATGAAAACATCAGAGACATATCAAGCCCTTCTTATTTTTGTTTAGTCAATGCACTCTCTATATCGGCATTTTATGAGAGATCGCTCTCAGAAGAAGAATGATAATTAAGAATGCTAACCTCCTCCAAAGATAACTTTGTAAGAGGCTCTATCTTCTATAAAAACTATGCGTGCATTCATTGAATCGATGCCGGAAATGAAAACATCAGAGACATATCAAGCAATCGTGCATTTCTAAAATATAATTGATTTCGAAAAAAACAGAAATACTCACCAAACTATTTTGGATAGATATGTTAAATAAAGTCGTGTAAGTATACTAGTATTTATTTTACCAAAACAGCTTTTTTATACGATTTTCGATAACTCGAATTTTCGATATCTCGAATTTTTATACACTTCCCTTCGAGTTCGAGATAACGAGAGTTGTCTGTAGTTTTATTTTCCAGGTGCATTTGATTAATTGTGAGCGAAATTCACGCATTCGCAATGAACTGAAATAACTTGTGCAACTAGAAAAAGTAACTGTTCTTCGCACGGGGTTAAATAAAATAACGACAAATGATAGAAATATGTCATTTGTTTTCTCCTCCCATGGATAATTGTATATAGCAGTTCAGAATTCTCTTTTAAAGAAGTCCAATTAACGTTATATACAACGATAATATAGTTCATTTGTAAACTATATGAGCTTGTGAAATGTGCTGCACTCTGATCTCTAACTGTAACTTCAGGATTGGGCAAGAAATTTTGTTGACTTGAAGCCAATGTGGAAGCAGCCATGCTGTACCCCACTTTCAGTGCTACTTCAATATTTCGTATATTTTTCATGTAAAAACAAGCCGACAGCTTTTGCCTGAGTTTTTTTTCTATTTTCTTTTGAAACCCATTTTAAATGCAATCTGCTATTAAAATAGAAAGTCGTTTGTAAATCAAAGCAGTTAAAAATAAAAACATATTTGTTTAGCAATATAAAAATTAATTCTAAAAGAAGAAATTATAATATTTATATACATTTAATATTTCTACAATGCTATGGTATTAAAAAAAACACTAAATAATTTTTTAAATATGTTGGGACACAGTATGGCTGCAACACGCACATAGAGGAAACAAGTTCTGAGCCTTCCAGAAATTACAGTTAGAGTTCAGTGGTGCAGCACCTTTTATTACCTAAAATTAGTTTTCTTAAAAACTTTGTTATTTCGTCTAAAATATAAAGTAACAATTCCTTTGCCTTTGAGTAAATAATTTATGTCGTGTTTTGAAGTTTCAAAGCATTTTAATTTTTAGCTCCATTGAGGGGTTTCATGAGGCCCAAACCAAAAAAAATCTTCTATAAAGATATCTAAAACAAAACCATCTGTACCTGACAAAACATTTAATCTGATCTCCAAACAACTGACTATCTTTTGGGCGATTTTCAGCCACCAAATCTCATACTAAGAAAGAAAGCGTTTGGTTTGTGACGTCACATTAGAAATGCACGTATATCACTTTTATTTTTTGTCGAATAAAATAATTCGATCGAACACCGCAGTAAATATTTCCAATCTTTGCAATAGTACATATAAATGTTTTGAAAAATATACAAATAAATTAGGGTAAAATGTGTATATTAGAATATAAACATACATTACACATTGTTAAACTTGTGCTTTAAACTCGTTCTTATATTAAAACCATTCTATGTTTAATGGAATACAATTCAGAAAAAAATTAATTTTTTGGTGATTTAAATCAAGTCCAAAATGATCCAAAAAAAAAACTTGCGATGGTGTGATGCTTGAAAACTTCTATTTATAAACTAGAAAACTAGAATTATTTACTAATATTCCTGTGTTTTGTATTGAAAAGAAACCTTTTAACATATTCTAATGAAAAATCAGAAAAAACATGCTTTTTTTCAATGAATTGCAAGGTACAATAAAATGGATAATCGAATTATTAACTTTAAAAGAATATAAAATTTATAAAAATGTAACAATCTTCGAAAAATGAGCAATATTCTACTCAAACATGATTGTGAAGCTTATAAATGACAGTAATTACTTATAATATATTTAACTCTGTTTATTTGTAAATATAATTAAGTTACATACCTGTTTTCAAAAACAAATTGCGAAGAACAAAACCACAATTCGATTACAAAAAAGCCATGTTCTGGTTATGATAGAATGCAGGAAATTTTTTTGAAATGGAAAAAAAATCGTCTGCGGAAAAAATTAAAAATAACATAAAAACAGGAAAATATTCTATCAAAATAAAAAATAAATTATAAATACAAACGTTTTATTTCAAAGATAAAAAATAACTTTAAAAAGTAATTTTTTTTAAATGGCGGAATAATTTGTTTTTAGAAAGAATGTTACTGAGTTTTTATATACTGAATTAAATATACTAAATATTTAATAGTCTATGGCTGCTATTCATTTTACTTCATTCAAGCTGATGCTTAATTTGAAAATAATGATTAGTTCTAAATTTTTATTTTTCTAGTTGGCAGTTTAAAGTATTTATGTAAAAATTTTATGGAATGGAATATGACAATTTGTCGAAGATTTCACTATGACGCCAAAATATCAGTCTAAAGTTCAATTGCTTGTATTTTTGTAATTACGTAATTTTTCATTTGTTCCGCAAACGATTTTTTATTTTATTTAAAACATATTTAACGTCGAATAAAATAAGCAAATGGCAGCCATTTTTGTATGGAAATATGTTCTTTTGTTCATAGTTTATTTGAAAAATACCAGGTATGTAACTTCTTTTAATTAACATATTATTAATGTTAAATATATTGCAGTTAATTCTTGTCATTTATAAGCTTCGAAATTCATATTTTTGCAGAATAATTGCACTTTCGCCGAATATTATTGAAATGATACGAATTTCCTATTCGTTAACATTAATATTTCGAAAACCTATTTTTCCCACTTTGCAAAACATTGATAAAAGAAACTAAATAAATTAGGATATTTAAAAATAATAATAATTGGAATGTATTAAAAGTATTCTATTCTATACAAATCCCAAGAATATTCGAAAATTATTCGGTTTTTCTAGATTACCGTATATACTCGCGTATAAGCCGAGATATTTAAGTCAAAATTTTCCTCAAAATGTAGGGGGGTCGGCTTAAACGCGGGTCATTAAAATTTCTAATATAATTTGCCTAAAATGGAAAAGGAGCGTCACGTGCTGACTGAAGACCATTCTGCGCATCGCGGCGTAATCGTAACGCAAAATTTAACTACGCACATAAATAATCAGTTTAACTTAATAAAAAGTATATATTTTGATAAATATTTAATTCATTTGTAGAATTTATAAAGCTAGTAAACGCCACTTTAATAGAATTTTGGATGGAAGACTAAGAAGTTGACATCGTTCGTAGCGAATGACACCACTTTAAAGTCAATGTCTTTCTTGCTCGATTGCAATAATGAAACAACATTTATTTCCCCAATGCAGATTTTATTCCTTGATAATATTATGTACAGATATTAATAGTTGTTTCATTAGTATTTTGGATGGAATTGGCTTTAAAGCGGTAACATCGGGGTTGCTAATCGAACGAATTCAAGTTCTACTTTCAAACCATTTATCTCGTATTTAAAAACTAAATATTTTAATAAGAAGTATATATTCATCCATAAAGTAGTAGTATTTCCTTCCAAGATGGATAAAAAAAATGCTCATCCGTATTTAATAGCGACAGTAGTCAACGATGTTGACAGAAAGTAGTTGACGTTTTCTAAGTTTTTAAATCTTTACAAAACGATGTTAAGGATTAGAAATTGCACATTTTGGTATTTAAGTTTGTGGTTTAAAATATTTTATTTGATAATAAGGGAGATTTAATTTAAGAAGTCCGATGGAGGTTTGAAAGACACCAGAACATCGCAAGTGGTACATACTTTTAAGCCCGATGAATCATCACGAACTTCGAGGAAGGCCGTTTCTCCAGCCACTTTCTTTAAACTTTTCATTTCTATGCTTAAATATTTATTTTTCTAATTTAAATTTCATTCTTTTGTCGAGGATTTTCCGATTTTAATCGGAATTTTTCATGTACGTAAATTCAATTCGGCTTATACGCGAGTTTCCGATTTAGGACAAAAAATCGGTCTAAAATTAGGGGGTCGGCTTATACGCGGATCGGCTTATACGCGAGTATATACGGTATATATAGAAGTTTTCATGAATCGAACTATGACATTTTTTTTTGTATACTCAAACAAATCGACATTTGGACTTGAGTTAAAACATCCAAAAATTAATTTTTTGCTAAGATGTACTATATTAACGAAGTGAATTAACAAAAATAATCTTTCTAAAAAAAAGGAAAACCGACTTTAAGAAAAATGCGCTAAAAAGTAAAAAATAATTTTTAATTTTACGAATGAGTTGAAAAAATCGAATTATTGAATATCAATTTTATACGTAGTACAACTTTTTGAAATCGGCGCCAAAATTTAGGTCTGATTTTTGTAAATTGGCACCAACTTTCAAAAGTTGTACTACAAAATTAATATTCAATAATTCAATTTTTTCAACTCATTCGTAAAATTAAAAATTATTTTTTACTTTTTAGCGCATTTTTCTTAAAGTCGGTTTTCCCTTTTTTTAGAAAGATTATTTATTTTTCCCTTTTTAGTTTTTAATTTAGCGGGGGGCTTCGCCCCCTATTATTATTCACCAAGAAATTCAAGTAGAAACTTGTGCGCAACAATGTATATTGTAAAACAATCCCTATCAATGGCAATAAATGCATGTTAAACGAAATGTCATTGTTGTACAACTTCCGTTAAACAATGAAAATATTTTGAAATCGTATAAATTGTTTAAAAAAATCCGGTTAATCGACATTTCCGGATATATACCAGCCGGATAACCTATTATTATTTTGAAGATTTTGCCTTAGTGGATTTTTCTCTATCCAACAAAAAAAGAATTTTTGAAATCGGACACATTTTTTTTAAACGGTCCGGTTAATTGAGAAATCCGGATAGTTAAATACCGGATAACCGGAATTTTTTTTCAAATTGCTCCCCTTTGAAACATCCCCTATCCAACAAAAAAAAAATTGTCCAAATATCTGAAGTAGAATCGAAATCCCGCGCGCACATACATAAAAAAAAAATAATAATAAAAAAAAAAATACATAAAGGTCGAATAACCTTTCGGCTTGGCGCGCGTTGGCGGTTTTAATTTAAAGTTTCTGGCGGTTTTATTTTGGAGTTTTTTTTGTAGTTTTGGTGGGCGCGCTGGGCAGTCGGTTAAAAAAGGGACGACATCAAAACGTAAGTTTAACATGGAATAACTCAATATTTAATTTTAAAAAAAAATTCCTCAGGACCCAGTTTTCTCCATTAACCTCAAGGATAGTGGAGATTATATAGAAAAGGTGTGTTGGTTCTCGCGCTTTCTGACAGAGGGCGGGGAAAAGTATATTTTTGACGTCATAGTGACGACTTAATCCGCCTTCTGTGGGCGTGTCTAATGCTCTCGTTTGTACAGTCGTTTTAGGAGTAATTGTCGCTATTGACATATACTTAATTATATATACTTATATATACTTAATTTAACAAGAATTCTTGTTTTTTACTAATCATGAATTTATTTAAAAGAAAACAGTTAAAATTTGCTTCAAAAAACAATTTGAATCGATTTGCAGAGTTGTTTCGTTAATAAAATATTCCGAAATCGATTTTAACCAATGGTTCGTGACGTGCTGCCATCTATTCGTTTTTTTTGTGAACATTTAAAAGTGATATTCTCTGATTTTATTTAGAATTTGCTAAATTTTAAGAGTTTAAATTTTATTTTAAGGATTATATTTAGTATGTAAAAATTGCAATAGAGTTGCTTAATAAATTAAGCGTATTAAAATAATATTAGCTGCCACGAGAGCATGTCCATGAATTTTGAAAGAGTAAAATGGGGGTCGCAACCATCATGCCAATGCATTTGTATTGGACATATTAAATGAGTTACAATTTCAATCAAGTAAAATACGGGGACATAACAAAACAAGGACGTA
Organism: Troglohyphantes excavatus; assembly: GCA_963932185.1. Classification (NCBI taxonomy): domain Eukaryota; kingdom Metazoa; phylum Arthropoda; class Arachnida; order Araneae; family Linyphiidae; genus Troglohyphantes; species Troglohyphantes excavatus. The sequence continues at coordinate 42,340,829 of OZ010678.1, forward strand.
TTAGTAGTGAAGCTACCTGAACACAATTATTTACAGATATTTTCATTATTTTACTAATTAAAAATTAAATCACCAGTTGTTACCCAACCGGGGATCGAACCTAAATAGCAAAGCTTGAAACACATAGCCAATGAGAATGATCAAAAACCCATAGTAAAGGCGGAGCAAAAATGGCGACAAAAAGATACTTTCCTTGCCCCTTTTAAAAAGCGAAAAACGAGCACACCTTATATATATATATATATATATATATATATATATATATATATATATATATATATATATATATATATATATATATATATATATATATATATATATATATATATATATATATATATGGTCTTCACTATCCTTGCATTAACGTAATGTTTTAATTACTATTTATTGTTTGGTAGGAAAAGGAAGAAACCAACTTTGAACCAGAAGCACTTTTTCGAGTGGACGCTATGGGATTCTTCATCTACTGGAAGAGCACTGGAAACGTGCGTATTTTTTGTTGCAATTTTCACATTAGGATTTCTCAACGAGAAATTTATAGCACTACAATAATGATGACCCTCTACACTGATTGGACAAAATGTTATGACCACCTAACGTTTTAAAATAAATGAGCAATGACGTTTCATTGATTTCTCCAGACAGTGAGAAGAAGTATTTTTTAGAAAAAGGAATAAGGTGCTTACAACGTCAGTAGAAGCGTTTTATTCGAATAAATATGTGTAGAAAAATTGATGAGACGGACTTTGTAAACGTGGGATAATTGGGGGTGCTTGGATTCATGGAGCATCAGCAAAAACCGCTGGGTTTGTAAAACGTTAAATTGCAGTTGTAGGTGAATACTTTTGAAGACTGTACTGCTCTTCGAGCATGGATCCTTTATAGTAGAGAAAACATATCTTTGTAATCTCACTAACATCAAAGTGAGGCCAACATGTATGGCCTCAGACACGTGGTTAATTACGTCATTCCATTCATAAATTTTCACCTGTTACACATTTTCCAATTCATCAGCCAATCGTGAATATTTTTTAATTCATAATTTTGAAAAGAAGTCACGTGTCTGAGGCCATTCGGTCTGAGATGTTGGTTTCGCGATTATGACGTCATGTTCGCTCTACTACAGTCCATTGATGCTCGAAGGTACTGCTAGACAAAAAACGGGGCCACAATGATCCTCCTGCATGACGTCAGCGGTTAATAAGTACTCGAGCGGAAAGAAGAGAGTCCAGGTTTATAACGGACAACCGAAAGGCAACACTGCAGCAAATTACAGCAGACATTAATCAAGGATCCTCTCAAAGGATATCTAAATGAACTATTCGCCGTACACTGTTAGAAATAGGTACTCAAAAATAAGTAAAATGTACTGATTTTTGAATACATTCGATGCTTGTCATTGCTCCGAATACATAAGTTTCATTTTTGAAAAAGACCTTCATAAATCACATTCAAATAAATATCCAATACTCAGCGGAATCTAATCCAAACCCTCAGAGACCACAGTCTAATGCTTTATCCGTTGTACTACCAGGGCGACGTAAATAAGTTATAAACAGACGAAATGTTAAAAATGGTGTGTCAAAAGAATGGAAAGTAAGATAATTTAGTTGTAATAACTCAATTTCTATTTAAGTAATCAACATCAAATAATGTGGAAAATAATCTTCTGAACAACTATTTTAAGTTTGTCAGGTCCCTTTGTTAAGATGGCTTGAACAGAAGCTGAGATTGTCAATATTAAATCACACTGCTCATTTTTGAGAAAGTACGATTACTTAAACTTTAGTACGTCATCGCTCATTTACGATGCAATTGTACTAAAAAAAACGAGTAAGTTCAGGTACTCATTTTTAAGTAAATTTTTTCTTACAGTGGAATTAGAAGCGTTTGGGATAGGGACATGGTCATAATATTTTGCCACGCAGTGTACTCGTCTCTGAAATCAAATAGGTTATAAATGCATGTTTAATATATTAGAATAATCGAATTTTTATATGTTTTAGAATGGACGTGTATTGGAACTTTCACATGTTAACGACATTCGCCGAGGTGGTTTGCCGAAGGTAGTAATTCTAGCTAAATGTTTGCTTCTAGAAAATAATGAATATTAAATAATTATTTTATTCGATGTTTAAATATTTATCAAAACTAAGGCGTTGGAGTTTTTCTTAGAAGTTATATCTATTAAAAAAATATTTAAAAAAATTATATAATATACATGTGTTAGAGGTGTAAAGTAAACTATTTTGAAGAGAAAACTAGTTTACAATTTTGATATTTTCTCAAACGCTCAGAGGGTTAAAATACAATTATTTAAATTATTTAATTATTAAGTTTATTTAATTTTCAGGTTACCTAAGGAGGTAGACCTCGAAATAAATTGAAATTAATATAAAATTAAATATTTTCGTCTCCTATTATAAAGGATTATCGACTGTTCCAATTTTCAAACTTCTTTTTACTTCAATGCTATTCAAATATTATATAGTTCTTTTAAATTAAAATATATTCAAATGCAAACTTTTTTAGTTATTTTTACTTCAATTGCAGCAATTCTTTGAACTTCAAAGCTATTTAAATAAAATCTATGCAATTATTTTAACTCCAATGCCAATCGAATGCAGTAGTTCTCTTAAATCTAATGTTATTAAATTGCAAATCAATCTAATTCTTTTAAATACAATTCTAATTCAAATATAGTAATTCTTTAACTTCCGTGCTATTCAATTTTGAAAATTATTTTAACTTCAGTGTCATTAAAATTTAACTCTCTGTAATTACTTTTACTTTAATGCAATAGTTCTTTTAAATTCAAAGCTATTCAAATGCGAAACTATGTAGTTATTTTTACGTCAATGCTATTCAGATACAGTAATTCTTTTAAATTTAAAGCTATTCGAATGCAGTAGTTCTTTTAACTGTAATGCTATTAAAGTGTAAATCCTTTTAATTCTTTAATAAACAATTCTAATTCAAATGCAGTAATTCTTTAACTCCCGTGCTATTAAAATTTGGTAATTATTTTGCTTCAATGTCATTGAAACTAAACTCTCTACAAGAATTTTTATTTCAATGCTATTAAAACGAAACTATCTATAGTTATTTTTATTTCAATGCTATTGAAACTAATCGCTCTACAGTTATCTTCACTTCATTGCTATTGAAACGAAACTATTTACAGTTATTTTTTATATCAATTCTTTTCTCAAATGCAATAGTTCATTTAAATTCAAAGATATTCAAATCCAAATCTATGTAAATAGTTTTACTTCAATGTTATTCAAATGCAGTAGTTCTTTTAACTCTTAACACTACTAAAATATAAATATATCTCTAATTCTTTTAAATACAATTTAAATGCAGTAGTTCTTTTAACTCTTAATACTACTAAAATATAAATATATCTCTAATTCTTTTAAATACAATTTAAATGCAATAGTTCTTTTAACTCTTAATATTACTAAAATATAAATATATCTCTAATTCTTTTAAATACAATTTAAATGCAGTAGTTCTTTTAACTCTTAATACTACTAAAATATAAATCTCTCTCAAATTCTTTCAAATACAATTCGAATGCAGTAATTCTTTTCACATCTATGCTATTTAAATGCAGTAGTTCTTTTAGTTTCATTGCTATTAAAAAGAAATTCGTCGCATGAATTTTTACTACAATGCTATTAAAACGAAACTATAGCTATTTTTATTTCAATGCTATTGAAACTAAACGCTCTGCAGTTATTTTTTTATTGCTGTTGAAACGGAACTATCCACAGTTATTTTTATTTTCATGGTATTGAATCGAAACTCTCTAAAGCTATTACTGCAATGCTATTCAATGCAATAATTCTTTTCAATGCGGTTTAAATGCACCTCTTTTCAGTTCTTTTAACTTCAATGCTATTCAAATGTCACTCAATCTCTCCAAATAAAAGCTAGTCTCTTTAACAGGATAGCAACTTCATGACAAAACTTATGGCTCGCAACAAGTTCAACCTGGATGACGTCTCGCTAACCATCTGCAGCGGCACTGACATGGTCAACATCAACTACACGCATGTAGTCTGTCCTGATCCGGACATGGCACAGGTGATTCGAGCATTCTTTGTGTATCCCCCTCCCATTTTTGAATTATATTCCTTGTGAAATAAACCAGTCATTCTTGGTTACCGATTCTAACATTCTACTACAGGTCCGATGGTTGTAAAAAAAAAAAATAATAACAGAAAACCGTGTGAAATCGATTCTTATACGAAAAAATACATAACGGTCGAATGGATAACCTCTCGACTTGGCCAGCGATTTGGCGGTTTTAATTTAAAATTTCTGGCGATTTTATTTTAGAATTTTGGTTGGCGCGCTGTTCAGTCGGTTAAAAAGTACATTACACTAGAATGAAACGTCACAGGGTTGCTTCTTTACGTTGGCGGCAATTATATCACCAAGGTATCAAAATAAGAGTTTTATGTGGAATTTACACATACCGTTTAACGGCTGTTGCTAGAATTTACATGTCGAACAGCGGAATTTGTGTATATACCTCCCCCACCAAAACAAAAGAGGAAATAAATTAGCCCATCCTTTGGATTACTCTAGATCCGCCACTGGGTTGTAGCATTGGTTATTATAAAAAAATTGGACCACTGACCTGCTTAAATAAGAACTGGAGTGAGAATTCCCATTGCGGAAAAATGTACTTTACCGTGGCTCATGAAAAAATACTATTCAGAAGACGAAGCAGAAGAAACATCCTACCTAAGCTTGCGGTCTTGAATATTTGATTAATTAATTAATATGGTTTTTTCTTTTTGTTGTAAGTAAGGAAACAAGTATTTCAAAACATTAATTGTGTAATATTTAATGCTTTTTTTAAGGCCAGAAATGTAGTTTTAAAAATATATCCGCACTTCATCCTATGCCAAATGCCATGCAAAAGGAGTGTATTTTTCTAGCTAGGCTCAAGAAGGCGTAAAGCGGTCGCTCACACTCAGTCTTCTCTCCAGTTCTCATTTTAGCTTAGTATTTGGGACAGACCTTGCCATAAGCCCATGCGATAAGTAATGTTTTTTTTACATATGGCATGGTCTTAAAATTATAAAAACTTTATTATTGTTATTTTGAAATTATTTTAATAGCAAAAGAGAGCATGACTATGACTTGAAAACCAGATAATATGGAACTTTTTGTGCTCCTACCGACATTTCTTACCAAACAAGTAAAACTTCGGAAAGTCCTCTTCACAATGGCGCTCTAAGTTGTTTGGTTGCGGAGATGTAGTCTTTCAAAATCGGGTTAATCTTTTATAATAGACCTGATGTTTCATTTCTCAATAGCAACAACGGTAATTTCTCTTTTGCAGCTGTGGCAAAAAGGATTGAGAGCTGTGACCAACAACATTAAAGCCAACAACGTTTGCCCTGCCACTTGCCTCAGGAAACAGTAAATTTGTTTTTGTTTTTTCCTTACTAGATTTGTACTTCTACGTTACTTGTATCCCATTGCCATATATAAATGGTGAAAGTTATATGTGTATACATAGTGTAGATCCAAGGATAGTGAAGACTATATATAGAAGGTGCGCTCGTTTTTCGCTTTTTGAAAGTGGGCAAGGAAAGCACATTTTTGACGTCACTTTTGCTCCGCCTTACTATCGTTTTTTGATCATTCTCATTGGCTGTGTGTTTCAAGCATTGCTACTTAGGTTCGATCCCCGGTTGGGTAACAACTTGTGATTTAATTATTAATTAGCAAAATAATGTAAATATATGTAATAATTGTGTTCAGGTAGCTTCACTACTAATCCGTCCTTGTTTTGTTATGTCCCCGTATTTTACTTGATTGAAATTGTACCTCGTTTAATATGTCCAATACAAATGCATTGATCTGATGTTTCCTAACCCCATTTTACTCTTTCAAAATTCATGGACATGCTCTCGTGGCAGCTAATATTATTTTAATACGCTTAATTTATTATGCAAATCTTTTGCAATTTTCCATACTAAATACAATCCTTAAAATATAATTTAAATTTATAAATTTCAGCAAATTCTAATAGAGAGAACCCTTGCTCGGAACATATTAAAAGTAACCAAAAACACCATACCACTGTGATCTATAGTTTTCAAGAAAAATGCGAATGAAAGTGTGATATCACTTTCTCTGTTAACGAAAAAAGCATTTTACAAACATTTTTAATGTATTAAATTAAAAAAAAAATTATCATATGATTTACCCAGATGCAAAAGCATGTATATCCATTTTAAACTTTTTTTATGCAGTTAATTATTCTATAATAATTTATGTTTCATTGCATTATTCTCTGATAATATATTTTACATTCTATAATAAGGTAGGACGCTACGCTTTTTTGTCCTAATTTTTTTTTTTCGAAAACTATGGCAACAAGAATTCTATCTCTACAGTGTTTACGCGGTCTTGACCTTCGAGCATGAATGGTCTGTAGTAGAGAGAATATGACGTCATAATCGTGAAGCCCACATCTCAGAGTGAAAGACCCATATCACGTGCTATCTCTTCAAAATTATGAATTAAAAAATACTCGCGATTGGCTGATGAATTGAGAAATGGGTAACAGTGAAAATCTATGAATGGAAGGACGTAATTAACCACGTGTCTGAGGTCATACATGTTAGCTTCACTTTTATGTTAGCGAAAGTGACGTCATGGCTCCTCTACTACAAAGGATCCATGCACGAAGGTCTTGACTGCGAATTATAAAACATAATTTTAGACTCAGAGGCCTGAAAATTTGCGTTTGAGCAGCTGGAGTTCTATAAACTTCATCGGGTCACCTACAACGCAGAACCACAAAACTCAAAAAATGCACACTGTAACAAAAGGTACTTAAAAATGAGTACCTGAACCTACTCGTTTTTCTTTCAGTACAATATTGCATCGTAAATAAGCGATGACGTATTCATATTTAAGTGACCGTACTTTCTCAAACATGAGCAGGATGACTTAATATTACTAATATATCAGCTTCTGTTCCAGCCATCTTAACAAAGCGACCAGGCAAACTTAAAATAGTTGTACATAAGGTAGTTTTCCGCATTATTTGATGTCGATTTCTTAAATGGAAACTGAGTTATTACAACTCAATTATCTTACTTCCCATTCTTTTGCCACGCTTTTTTAACATTTCTTTTGTTTATAATTTGTTCAAGACGCCCTGATAGTTTAATGGATAAGGCTATGGATTTCGGTATCTGAGAACCTGGATTCGATTTCCGATATGTCTTGGTTGTAATTGTTGACATTTATTGAAAGTGATTTATGTAGACAACCTACGTAGGCTAGCATCTGCTTTATTTATTCATTTTTGAGTACATGTCTTTTTCAAAATTGAAACTGACGTATTCGGAGCTATGATAAGCATCGAATGTACTCAAAAATGAGTACATTTTACTTATTTTTAAGTACCTATTTTTAATAGTGCAATTAGAAAAGTTTTCTTCTTATATTTTATTTTACATATTTTTCTTATTATTTCTTATATTTTATGGAAATTATTTTTGTAGTTGGATGAAGCTTTGTTTCATGGTGGATCCAAATGGAAAAATTCCCGTTAAAAGGTAAAAAAAATATTTAATTTCGATGTTTCCTAAAAATTGTTACAATAATAGAATAAACTAATATTGCTTTTTTAATATTTTTTAGAATTACGCAGACATTTGCGTCTGGTAAAACGGAGAAAATGGTTTCTCAATGCATTGCAGATTTAGGACTGCCAAGTGGAAAGGTTCGCTTAATCTTTTTATAGTGCAAAATTACACTCGTATCGTAAAGGGAGATAGTAGTTTTCGAAAGTGAAATTTTGGCAGGTATTTCACAATTATTTCGAACTTGAATAAAAGAAATAAGTTTTGCATAATTATAAATTAAATTTTGGAAACTTAAACTATTGAATGTAGGCTTTATTAAAATATTATTATAAATTAAATCCATTACTTGATTTTTTTTTAATAATTTGATATACAAGTCATTGCTAAAAAAACTTGCTAAAAACTGCTTAAGTTCACCGTCCGAAAAGATACTTATTACAGGGTGGCAACATAACCTGGAAAACCGGGAAATCAGGGAATTATCATAAACATTTTTAATTTTGGAAATATCAGGGAAAAATTAGGGAAATTTTCAAAATTTCACAAAAAATCAGGAAACTTTTCAAATTTGGATCACTAAAACAGCAATTATCGTCTATTATGCCTCTATTCTGGGTAATTTAGTTGTCAATATTTCTTTTTAGTTCTAAAAAATAATTTAAAAAAAAAGCATGGTTATGCGTATTTTCATATTTTCAGTTTTATATTTTTTAAAACGTGAACCACTGCTGGAAGGAAAAGCAAAGTGCATTGGACCTTGAATTGTAAGCAACATGTGAGGGACTAATGAATATGGGATTTATTGAAGATTGGAATAGGAAATAGGAAGCATATAAAACATTTAAAATTGTCTACAAAAGAAATAATTTGAAAAAAATTGCTTTTTTTTTGCATTCCCTGCTTCCAGAGAACATGTTTAATTACTATTATGCCTGTCGCAATTGCATAATTTGTGTTGTTGACAATTAAATTATTCTTTTAACTGTCAATAAGTATTACATATGATTTTTCATTTGTAATGCAATATATTTATTGGATCATTGTAGCGTGGATAATTTGTTTCTATGCAAAGCACGTATTGCAAGATTTCTTAACGTTATTGTAAAATCAGGGAAATTTTTGTGACACCATTATGGAAATCAGGGAAATATCAGGGAACTTTTTTTCCAGAATGTTGTTGCCACCCTGTATTAACTAAACACACTATAAACAAATTTATTTCAAAAACGAGAATATAATAATGCTTCTATACACCAAACCAAGTACATATATACATCATATAAATATACACATCATATAAATATATACATTATATATATATACACATCATATAAATATACACATCATATAAATATACACATCATATAAATATATACATTATATAAATATATACATCTGTAAATATATACATCATATAAATATTTTGGAAAATACTTCTATTTTATTTATAGAATGACGTAATTGAACCAGACGATTTCACTGCTGAGAAGTTTTATGAAATGTATCAAAAGATTTGTCCAAGAAATGACATTGAAGAGCTCTTTCAATCAATGTGAGTCAATATATTTTACACAGTATTCCATATTGATTGATATTTACAATGGAGTATGGATCCCTCATAGCAGAGAAATATATATATATATATATATATATATATATATATATATATATATATATATATATATATATATATATAATTTTCTGATTTGGGCTGCACTTGGTATTCGATAAACTGATTAATTCGTGCGTGAATTGCAAGGATGGGTGGGAGAACCGAGAATTTCCGAGTATCTCTCCAAACGGAAATAGTTTTCTTGATAAATTTGCTGTGTGCCGTTGTTTCGTTATTTAAATTAATATTAAAATTGACCGATTCGCATGTTTAAAAGAAGAGGAGGATTGCTTTAATTTTCAAAATATAAGTAAGTGTTTTCGATTTTTTTGGCATGTTATCATTTCGTAAAAATTGAAGGTAGTTTTGATTCGCCACTGACAGCCAAACTATGACAATCGCTCAATAATTTGTGACCGCTAGTTATTTATTTTTCGGAATCTATGACGTCACTCTCCATTGACGTCACTTTCTAGCTGTTTCAAAGTAAGGTTGAAAATAAAGCCCACAAATGTGAACAGCTTTAGAGCTGATGATACAATGGGCGAACTCAATACTCCTTCACACTCATATACAGCTGTCCCTGCGGATTTAACACTTATTTGTTTAAACGGAACACTATTAATGCATCGGAGAAAAAAATCATAATGTTTGGTAATATATAATTTCATAATAGAATTTTAGAGTATTCACTATTTAATTCCATTTACCTTTTCAGAACGCAAGGGAAAGTCGAAACGATAAACATTCAGCAACTTGTGACGTTTCTTAATGACGTAAGATTATTTTTTTCATACATTTATGACTTGCAAATTTTATGTGAAATTCTTTATATTAATAAAAGTATATTGAAGAGTATGCAACAGCTCATTTTATATTTTCCATCTAGGCAAAAATGGGTACACGCCTCGTCCCCCACACAACGTTGGGGAATTTAAATCGTAACACAAAAGAATATTTGGAACAAATCTACCCTGGGTCAGGACCTGATTACCGAATAGGCCCGTGAAGCCTAAAATTACACGTTACATTTTTAAATGGCCCCCAAATCTCAAATTTTATATAAATATTTAACACCCTTAACATAATTTACAATTCAATTTACCTTAAAATAATTATATTGCAAACTTTAGTTTTAAAAATAACCTTGCCACTTGTGTTACATTCTTCGAGCATGAATCCTTCATAGTAGAGAAAACATAATGTTATAATCTCGCTAACAGCAAAGTGAGGCCAACATGTATGGCCTCAAACACGTGGTTAATTACGTCATTCCATTCATAAATTTTCACTGTTACACATTTCCCAATTAATCAGCCAATCGCGAGTTTTTTTTCATCCATAATTTTGAAAAGAAGTCACGTGTTTGAGGCCATTCGGTCTGAGATGTTGGTTTCACGATTCTGACGTCATATTCGCTCTACTACCGTCCATTCATGCTCAAAGGTTACATTTGTTCGAATATTAGAAAAAATCGAAACATATGGAATATTAGAAATACTCATTACCTAATAATATATTTTGTTATAATAATATATAATTATATATAATAATATATATTATTATAATATGTTTTTTGTTATAATAATATATATTATTATAATATGTTTTTTGTTATAATAATATATATTATTATAATATGTTTTTGTTATAATAATATATATTATTATAATATGTTTTTTGTTATAATAATATATATTATTATAATATGTTTTTTGTTATAATAATATATATTATTATAATATGTTTTTTGTTATAATAATATATATTATTATATATATTATTTATAATATGTTTTAATACCATTCAGGGGTAAGGATTTCTGTGTACGTATGTAGAAGTTCGGTTTGATGTTCCAGGGTCTATGTGAGAGCAATGGGGCCTCCATTTAAAGGCGGGCTTTTTTGGCTTCAATGTCTTAATCGGGCCCTGCCCTGGGTGGTAGATTATTTAACTGCAGTAAATATAACTGCTCAATTGGCTTTTGGTGATGGTTCAGGATCTATCTTAAAGAGAAGGCACTGGAACACAGCCTCATAATTGTGCACCACGGTCAGACAACGAGGACAAAACCTGAGATGGCACCCCACGCAATCTGAATAAGAGTGAAAACATTTGACATAACGTGGGCTAGTGCTCTATATACCTATATTTGGTTTGGTTTGGTTTGGTTTATTAACGTCGCACTAGAGCTGCACTGTGGGCTATTGGCGACGGTTCGGAGTCTATCTCGAAGGAAAGACCCGGGATCACATACACACATTCATACATGCACCTTGTTATTTTAGAACCATGGTCAGATGACGAGGAAACACCTGAACTGGCACCCAACGCCTTCAATAGACGTCGGGACTTTGGACCCCGATCAGATTGATCGTGCACCAGTCCCGTATACACGCTGTTAATTTTTGCGGATGTTCTGGACGAGTTTTCTAGTATTTTGTAGCGAAGCTGGCAACCCTCCGATCACAAGCTCACTACTTTTTTTACTTTTCTTTGTCAAGTCCATCGCCTAGGATCGAACCAGGAATTATCGGATTCCCAGCTGACGCCTTTAACCACTCGGCCACGAAGGCCCATTTGTGATCAGAGGGTTGCAGATTCTCTGCAAAGTAGCAACACGCCGTCTGAACTTATCCTTCAAATTTCTAAGGTGTGTATACGAGACTGGTGCAAGTTATATATGATTGGGGTTCAATGTCCTGACGCCAATTAAGGTTGTCCTCGTCATCTTCATTTGTGAGGGGAATGTTCCCCATATAGAGAAAACATTTGTATAATGTAACATCTCAAAATTTGTTTAAACCTCTGAGTGTGGTGCTCAAAAAATTATTATTCTGTCAGATAATAAGAAGTACAAAATGTATGAAGAAAATTCTACTGTAAACTCACAAACTGTAAAATTCTGTAAAGCATGCATATTATGGAAAATAATAAAGTTGGCGTTTGGTGGTGGTTCCGTGGGGGGTGGCTTTGCTCTGCTGGCCGAACCTGCGGTTCCACATACCCGTATATCCTTCGGGAGATGTCGGGTACATACGTCTATACTTTGTCCTCGTCATCTGATCATGGTTAAAAAATATGAGGCATCATTCTCGGGTCTTACCCACTGAACTCTAACTGTAACTGCTGGAAGGCTCAAACTTTGTTTCCTCTACGGGCGCGTTGAAACCAATTGAAAGCTGCCATACGGTGCCCCAACATTTTTTTAAAAATGATTTAGTGGTGTTTTTTATTACCAAAGAATTGTAGAAGTATTAAATATATATAAATATTATATTTTCTTCTTATAGAATTAATTTTTATATTGCCAAACAGATAGTTTTTACTCTTGCTTTATAACTACTTCTACTTTGACTTGTAAATTACTTCCTATTTTAATAACAGATTACATTTAAAACGGGGTTAAAAAGAAAATAAAAAAAACTTACCCTAAAATAATATATGTCGGCGTATTTTAACATGAAAAATATACGAAATATTGCGGTATCAAGTAAAGTGTGCCCCATCATGGCGGCCTCCATATCGGCTTCAAGTCAACAAAATGTCTTGCCCCATCCAGAAGTTACAGTTAGAGATCAGTGGTCTTACCTTCAAGATAGGCCCCGAACCGTGGCCAATAATCCTCTGATATGCAACTTTAGTGCAACGTTAATTAACCTAGGATTATTTAACCAACAATACACTGTTTTTTTTAGTTAGTTAAATAATTCAAGAGTGTGGGCTATTGGTGACGGTTGGAGGCCTATCTCGAAAGAAAGACATGGGAATAATGCCTTTAGTTTTTGAATAATGGTCAGATGACGAGGACAACACCTGAGCTGACGCCCGACGCAACCTCAATAGGCGTCAGAATAAATGTGACGAAAAAAGATTCAATCGGCAAATTACACTTCAGAATGTCGTTTTTACGATATGTATACTGGTGCTCTAAGTTTCTTAGTTGCGGAGATATAGCCTTTGGAAGTTGTGAGATTCTTTCCTGATCGCCCTGTAAATGAATTCTAATTTCTATTTTCAGCGTCAAAGAGATCCGCGGCTGAACGAAATTTTGATTCCCAAGTACACGGAAAAACGAGCTATGGAAATTCTGTCGTTTTACGAAAAAAACGAGGAACTTGTGAAAGAAGGTAAAATGTAACTTTTATATTGATCTGCATATTGAACAATTAGGTTTTTGGTTTGGTTTTGGTTAATTAACGTCGCACTAGAGCTGTACAATGGGCTATTGGCGACGGTTCGGGGCCTATTTCGAAGGAAAGGCCCGGGAACATATACACATTCACACACACACATTCATACATGCACCTCGTTATTTTAGAACCATGGTCAGATGACGAGGAAACACCTGAACTGGCACCCAACGCCTTCAATAGACTTCGGGATTTTGGACTCCGATCAGATTTATCGAGCACCAGTCCCGAATAAACGCAGTTGCTCAGTTGGTAAGGCGTTCAGCTACTAATCCGAGGATTGGTGGTTCGAATCCGGGAATCCGGGAAATGGACTTGACCTAAAAAAGTATATAAAAAAAAAAAATTTAAAAAAAGTAGTGATCTTGCGGACGGAGGGTTGCCAACTTCGCTACAAAAATACTAGAAAGTCGTCCAGAATATCCAACAAATTATACTGGCGTGTATACGGGACTGGTACACGATAAATCTGATCGGGGTCCAAAGTCCCGACGTCTATTGAAGGCGTTGGGTGCCAGTTCAGGTGTTTCCTCGTCATCTGACCATGGTTCTAAAATAACGAGGGTGCATGTATGAATGTGTGTGTGTGAATGTGTATGTGTTCCCGGGTCTTTCCTTCGAGATTGACTCCGAACCGTCGCCAATAGCCCACTGTGCAGCTCTAGTGCGACGTTAATTAACAAAACCAAACCAAACCAATCCGGGAAATGGACTTGACATAGAAAAGTAAAAAAGTAGTGATCTTGCGATCGGAGGGTTGCCAGCTTCGCTACAAAAATACTAGAAAATCGTCCAGAATATCCAACAAATTATACTGGCGTGTATACGGGACTGGTGCACGATACATCTGATCGGGGTCCAAAGTCCCGAAGTCTATTGAAGGCGTTGGGTGCCAGTTCAGGTGTTTCCTCGTCATCTGACCATGGTTCTAAAATAACGAGGTGCATGTATGAATGTGTGTGTGAATGTGTATGTGTTCCCGGGTCTTTCCTTCGAGATTAACCCCGAACCGTCGCCAATAGCCCACTGTGCAGCTCTAGTGCGACGTTAATAACCAAACCAAACCAAACCCGTATTCACGCCGTTAATTTTTGCGGATGTTCTGGACGACTTTTCTAGTATTTTGTAGCGAAGCTGGTAACCCTCTGATCACAAGATCACTACTTTTTTTTACTTTTTTTTGACAACTCCATCGCCTAGGATCGAACCAGGAAGCTTCGGATTCCCAGCTGACGCCTTTAACCACTCGGCCACGGAGGCCTCTTAATTTTTTTCTGAACCTTCTCTTACGAAGAGTGTTCATCCGCGCGGCACGCCAAATTAAATTTTCGTCGAGTCCTCACTCCAGTATATATATTATTATAGCTCAGTGAGTGTGTCTCGGGCCCGTCTGGCTCTGAAGTACAGTTATTGCATGCACATTCGGTTTGGATTCATCGTGCACTTATTTCCAGGTCGAATGAGCAAGGAAGGGTTTGTCCGGTACCTGATGTCAGACGAGAACGCCCCCGTCTTCCTGGATCGTCTGGACATCTACATGGAGATGGACCAGCCCCTGTCCCACTACTACATCAATTCGTCGCACAACACCTACCTCTCTGGCAGGCAGTTCGGGGGGAAGTCGTCGGTGGAGATGTACAGACAGGTGCTGCTGGCGGGATGCAGGTGGGTTTCCACTCGCAGTCGGTATTTAGTCGTGGTTCGAAGAAAAATCTTTTATGGTTTGACCATAAAACATTGTTGGTGTTTTCCTATTCTTGCGGCCACTTTCAATCTGGCAACCCTATGCTATGTTTAACGGCAATTTTTCGTCGCCAAAAAAAAAAACGCGCCAAATGTCCTATACTACATCTGTTCCATGGTTTTTTTAAAACAATAATAATACTTGGTACAGAAGTAGTATAGGATATTTGGCGCGAGTTGTTTTTTGGCGTGTTTTACAGGGGCGATTAATTTATAGTATGGCCATTTAAAATTGTTGATATTTTCGGATTCTTGTGGCTACATTCAATCTGGCAACCCTATGACGTCATCGTGCTGCATAATCGTTTTTGTGCGTTACCGTAACTATTTTTTAACTGTAATTGCGAATGAAAGCGGGATAATACAACAAAATAGTTAACAACAGTTGTATAAAACTTCATTATAAGTTCTACAATTAGCGGCACAAATCGAAAAAACTGTTTTGGCAAATTTTTTCGTCGCCATCAAAAAAAACCCGCGCCAAATGTCCTATACTACATCTGTTCTTAATAATTTTAAATATGTAATTTTCGAATGTATTATTATATTGTATTTTATTTGTAACGTTTTTTATATAGTTTTAATATAATTTTAATGTTTTAATGTAATTTCAATATTTTACTGTTATTTTAATGTTTTAATGTAATTTCAATGTTTTACTGTTATTTTAAGGTTTTAATGTAATTTCAATGTTTTACTGTTATTTTAATGTTTTAATGTATTCTTAATGTTTTTTGTAGTGTTTTAATGTAATTTAATATTTTTTGTAGTATTTTAATGTTGTTTGTAATGTAATTTTTGAAAACTATTTTTTATGTATTTATGCCTAACTTTTAGTTACCGTAACTTGGGGTTGCTTGGACCTTGACGGACCAACATTTTTTTTTAATGTGAGTCTACTCTCATGAAAATAAGACGAGATTCACTATTTCTCCTACAGATAGAAATTTAACCAACAGGTAGCAAAAATCAGGAGTAATTTCAAATATTTTTTAAAAATGTGGGTCTAATTAATCCAAAGTTACGGCACTACTCGAACCAGTGACTTATTTGGTCCAAAGTCACGAGCGCTACCAATCAAGTCAGAATTACTTGTTCAGGATCTGTGCAAGATCTATAAGAAACAAATGAACTGACATCAACGGAAAAGAAATTGGAGTACATTACTTTCGTCAAAAATTTGAGGATTCTAGTTTCGTCAAAAGTCACGCAATTCAATGAAGAAACGATTGTCAAAATCGACAAAAAATAATCTTTCTAAAAAAAAAAAAAAACGACTTTAAGAAAAATGCGCAAAAAAGTAAAATAAATAATTTTTAATTTTACGAACGCATTGAAAAATTGAATTATTTAATGTCAATTTTTACAATTTTTTTTAAATCGGCGCCAAAATTTAGGTATGATTTCTATAAATTGGCACTAATATTTTGGCGGTCATTTTTTTTAACCGGTCCGGTTAATTTAGAATTCCAGATAGTTAAATGACGCATAACCGGATATTTTTTTCAAATGCTCCCAAAAATACCAAAATGCTCCCAAAAATACCAAAATGCTCCCCTACCCAACAAAAAAAAAATTGTGCAAATATTTGAGTTATAACCGAAATCCTACGCGAAAATAAAAAAATACATAACAGTCGAATATATAACCTCTAGACTTGGCGCGTGATTTGGCGGTTTTAATTTAAAGTTTCTGGCGGTTTTATTTTGGATTTTTGGTTGGCGCGCTGTTCAGTCGGTTAAAAATAGCCTTGAGGATCCGCAGGATGCTCATAAATGAGAGTATTTCAGAAAATGTGTTGACTATAAAAAAAAGTAGATTTTGTATTGATTATAATTAATTGATTGATTATATTATATTATTCCTTTGATTTATAGATGCGTCGAACTGGATTGCTGGGATGGTAAAGGTGAAGATGAAGAACCAATCATAACTCACGGAAAAGCAATGTGTACGGATATTCTATTTAAGGTGCGTACTGGAATAAAACAACTTTTCTTTTTATCTCAAGCAATTCACAGAAAGTATTTCTTCTCCAGTGTTTATACCTCGGAACCAATGGGACATCGTCAGCATTGGAGCCCTCTTAAAGGAGCGGCCGATTCCGATAAACATTGACTCGAAAGAAACATTCCTTGATTGGCAACGAACAAAACCACACGCGCTTATCGCGTGCTCCCACTGATCTCTAACTGTAACTTCTGGATAGGGCAAGACATTTTGTTGACTTGAAGCCGATATGGAGGCCGCCATGATGGGGCACACTTTTCTTGATACCGCAATATTTCGTATATTTTTCATGTTAAAATACGCCGACATATATTATTTTTGGGTAAGTTTTTTTTATTTTCTTTTTAAACCCATTTTAAATGTAATCTGCTATTAAAATAGGAAGTCATTTGCAAGTCAAAGTAGAAGTAGTTAAAAAGCAAGAGCAAAAACTATTTGTTTGGCAATATAAAATTTAATTCTATAAGAAGAAAATATAATATTTATATATATATATAATACTTCTACAATGCTTTGGTAATAAAAAGCACCACTAAATCATTTTTTTTAAAATGTTGGGCCACAGTATGGCAGCTTTCAATTGGTTTCAACGCCCCCGTAGAGGAAACAAAGTTTGGGCCTTCCAGCAGTTACAGTTAGAGTTCAGTGCGTGCTCCATATCATAATTGTAATGCCTTTAATTTACCTTTAAATGTAAATCCTTAATTTTTATGCTTACATCATTAAATTTTATTTGCTTTCTAAATACTATGGTACTCATCAACTTATTTATTATCTTTAAATCTAACCTTCTGAATCTAAACTAAATGCAGTCAACAATAACGTGGACGATAAACTAACATCGGCTGCCGCAAACTTATTATTTGGCATTATCAACAAGAGGGTGGAAAGGACATATAATGACACACTCGATTAATATAGTACTTAAATCTTAATAAATATTCGTCATTTTAAAGCATTAGAGGTATACAGAATTAATACAGAATAAGTATACTAATATACTAATATTAATATACTAATATTAATATACTAATATTAATATACTAATATTAATATACTAATATTAATATACTAATATTAATATACTAATATTAATATACTAATATTAATATATTAATATACTAATATTAATATATTAATATACTAATATTAATATACTAATATTAATATACTAATATTAATATACTAATATTAATATACTAATATTAATATACTAATATTAATATACTAATATTAATATACTAATATTAATATACTAATATTAATATACTAATATTAATATACTAATATTAATATACTAATATTAATATACTAATATTAATATACTAATATTAATATACTAATATTAATATACTAATATTAATATACTAATATTAATATACTAATATTAATATATTAATATACTAATATTAATATACTAATATTAATATACTAATATTAATATACTAATATTAATATACTAATATTAATATACTAATATTAATATACTAATATTAATATACTAATATTAATATACTAATATTAATATACTAATATTAATATACTAATATTAATATACTAATATTAATATACTAATATTAATATACTAATATTAATATACTAATATTAATATACTAATATTAATATACTAATATTAATATACTAATATTAATATACTAATATTAATATACTAATATTAATATACTAATATTAATATACTAATATTAATATACTAATATTAATATACTAATATTAATATACTAATATTAATATACTAATATTAATATACTAATATTAATATACTAATATTAATATACTAATATTAATATACTAATATTAATATACTAATATTAATATACTAATATTAATATACTAATATTAATATACTAATATTAATATACTAATATTAATATACTAATATTAATATACTAATATTAATATACTAATATTAATATACTAATATTAATATACTAATATTAATATACTAATATTAATATACTAATATTAATATACTAATATTAATATACTAATATTAATATACTAATATTAATATATTAATATACTAATATTAATATACTAATATTAATATACTAATATTAATATACTAATATTAATATACTAATATTAATATACTAATATTAATATACTAATATTAATATACTAATATTAATATACTAATATTAATATACTAATATTAATATACTAATATTAATATACTAATATTAATATACTAATATTAATATACTAATATTAATATACTAATATTAATATACTAATATTAATATTCTTTGTTCTATAACGTTCCAATACTCATTATCCTTCCGATGATACCAAGATTGTATAAATATTCAAAAAAATTGATTATTTACAAAGTGTTATTCTAGGACCCAGCTTGCAATGGGAAAATGTTTTGTGAGATTTCAACTCGATTTCTGAAGAATTGTGTTTTCAATCTGTCGCTTCATTCCAAACTTGATAAATCATGTTTCCTTAAACTTTTTGAGAAATTTATTTTCCCATATTCAATATTATTTTAGTTGTGGGATTTTATGGATCTTAATCATAAATATTCGTTAAAACATTAATTTTTAGTTGAATTATAAAGTTGGAAATTTGAAGGAGAAAAGAATGGAATCTTTTTTTGACTTTCGAGGTGAGAAATTATTTTACACACATTTTAAATGTTACAAATTTTTCGGAAGTTCATAACATTTTCCAACAAATTTCCAACAAAAATTATGCTTGTAGATCAATTACAACTTACGTAATCGTGTTTGAAAAAACTAGCTAATTTCCTCATAAAATGCTAATGATCTAATTAGCATTTGATTTTATTCAGAAGTTTTTTTAGGAATCATCATGAATAGTAAAATGTTTTCATACATGAAAAAACTATATTTTTAAAACTCTTAAAAAAAATCAAGTATGAACGTACACTTTATAGTTCGAATATAAAAAGTTAATACTATTAATTCAAAAAATATAATTTTTTTACTACCAACACTTTTTTTAAAGAATAAAATTAAATAAAATATTAATACGCCTTCAAATCGCACTTTCACAGTCGCTTTTACTTTATTTAAATGCTGTTCTATAAGGTCGGCAAGCATTATAAACAATATTGACTCTATGTTTACGAGCTTCAGAAATTGGTATTCTAAAGTATCTGCATCCGTTAAGAGACCCTCACTGGCTGAAACATAAGTTAAGCATTTAAATAAGTGAATAAATGGGAATTTGGTATCCTGTGGCGGCAGTTGCTCCACACTTTTTTTAATATTGCACTTTTTTCTCAAATTTTTAATGGGGGAGTTTCTCGCCGAGAAGAAAAAGACCGCTGTTCCAACGGAACATGGAGAAAGTTCCGCGACGCCGAAGAAGTTCCGTAGGGTTAGCACGGAGCTTTAGCTCCTGTACTGTAATTTTAAGTTTAAGTCTTTAAATAATACCTCAATATAGAAATATTTACTACATACACTGAGATAGATTGTAGTAATCGTTTATCAAGTATTTTTGTGTTGAAATAAAAGTATTTTTCCGTATTTTGTTGTAATTCTAATTATACAAATATAATAGAAGTATTTCTGTACTTAAATTTATTCATAAAAGGAATAATAATATTACTTATTTAAAAAAAAAATATTATAAACAAACTTTCCCGTAATTTCAAGCGTAGCGACTATACAAACAACAGCAAAGTTGTCTGCTGTAGGGAAGAAATCGAAACTACTAGTAAGTTACCATGTTAATACGTCACGTGAAACTCCCGCATTGCCTTGCCCAGCCCCCAAAAAATTGCGTACCCCACTCCGTCTCCTAACTATTTCTGTTATTCACATGATATTTGCAATTAATTTTATTTTCTTGTATAACCAAAATTATTTCTAGTATTATCTTTTCCATTTTACAAGCACGCAAACAGCTAACAGACACTTAGGCTCATTCTACACGAATGGAAAATACTAGCGAAATAATAACTAAGTCCCATTCTACAAGAACGAGTAAAGCGCTTGTGAGCTTCTCGGTGATTCGATAATTCATACCACGTGGTATGAATCCTCGAATCACTGAGAAGCTCGCGCGCGTTTATCCCTTTCTTGTAGAATGGGCCTAAGGCGAATGTAAATAGCAAATATGTTCTTCGATCGCAAAAGGTTAATTATCTGGAAATTCCAGTAAAGTTCATACAAAAAAAACCTTCTAATTTGAAGCAAATTGCCGTTTGGGGGAGTTTCACGCCGAGAAGAAGACCGCTGTTCCAACGGAACATGGAGAAAATTCCGCGAAGCCGAAGAAGTTCCGTAGGGTTAGCATGGAGCTTTAGATCCTGTACTAAAATTTTACGTTTTAGTCTTTAAATAATACCTCAATATAGAAATATTTACTACATACACTGAGATAGATTATACTTATCATTTATCAAGTATTTTTGTGTTGAAATAAAAGTATTTTTCCGTATTTTGTTGTAATTCTAATTATATACAAATATAATATAAGTATTTTTGTACTTAAATTTATTCATAAATGGAATAAAAATGTTACTTATTTGGAAAAAACAAATATTATAAACAAACTTTCTCATAATTGAAAGCATAGCGACTAAACAAACATAAGCAAAGTTGTCTGCTGTAGTGAAGAAATCGAAACTATTAGTAAGTTACCATGTTGATACGTCACGTGAAACTCTCCCATACTTTTAGAAATAACAAAGGATTGGTTTGGTTTTATTTTGTTTTGTTAATTAATGTCGCACTAGAGCTGCACAGTGGGCTATTGGCGACGGTTCGGGGTCAATCTCGAAGGAAAGACCCGGGAACACATACACATTCACACACACATTCATACATGCACCTCGTTATTTTAGAACCATGGTCAGATGACGAGGAAACACCTGAACTGGCACCCAACGCCTTCAATAGACGTCGGGACTTTGGACCCCGATCAGATGTATCGTGCACCAGTCCCGTATACACGCCAGTATAATTGTTGGATATTCTGGATGACTTTCTAGTATTTTTGTATAGAAGCTGGCAACCCTCCGATCGCAAGATCACTACTTTTTTACTTTTCTATGTCAAGTCCATTTCACGGATTCGAGCCACCAATCCTCTGATTAGTAGCTGAACGCCTTACCAACTGAGCAACTGGGGCTCTAAAGTTGTTGGAAATATTTGGATTAATTTAGATGTACTCTGTTGCCTATCAATATTGTTTTTTGCTTTCAGGATGTCATTTACGCCATCCGAGACTGTGCATTCGTCACTACTGACTATCCTATTATACTGTCTTTTGAAAACCACTGCTGGTGAGTTTTAAAGCATTTAGTTAGTTTATCAAATTTTCTGGAATTTTACTCAAGACCGGTTTAATTTTACATATTTTGTTTTGTAGTTTGCAGAATATTAAAAAAAAAATGTCCAATAGTAGAACAAATGTAGAATTTAACAACCACTTGTATTAGACGTTTTAGGGTCTGGTTTACGATATTTTTCAGTAAGAAGCAACAGTACAAACTAGCGAAATACTGTGACGATATTTTTGGAGATCTTCTTCTGAAAGAACCTATTTCATCGTTTCCGGTTAGTATAAAAGATATAATTATATCAACAACTACTACTTCAGTTCAGACTACGCATGTTTAAGTTCATAATTACTAAATATTTTCTTAATTTAAATATTTTTTTTATTTAAATATTTTTTTTATTTAAATATTTTTTTTATTTAAATATTTTTATCATTTAAGAATATTTTTTATCATTTAAGAATATTTTTTTCTTTTAAATATTTTTTATTAGAATATTTTTATTAAAATCTTTTTTATTAAAATATTTTTTATTAAAATATTTTTTTATTTAAATATTTTTTCATTTAAGTATTTTTTTTATTTAATTATGTTTTTTTTTAAATATTATTTTCATTTAAATATTTTTTCCTTTAAAATTTTTTTCTGCTAAATATTTTTCATTTAAATATTTTTTTATTTAGATATTTTTTCATTTACATATTTTTTCATTTACGTATTTTCCTTTTAAATATTTTTTTTCATTTGAAAATTTCTTTTCAATATTTTTCCTTTTAAATATTTTGCTTTTAAATATTTTTTCCTTTTAAATATGTTTCATTTAAATATTTTTCATTTAAATATTTTTTATTAAAATATTTTTTCATTTAACTATTTTTTCATTTAAGTATTTTTTCATTTAATTATGTTTTCTTTTAAATATTATTTTCATTTAAATATTTTTTCCTTTAAAATTTTTTTCTGCTAAATATTTTTCATTTAAATATTTTTTTATTTAGATATTTTTTCATTTACATATTTTTTCATTTACGTATTTTCCTTTTAAATATTTTTTTTCATTTGAAAATTTCTTTTCAATATTTTTCCTTTTAAATATTTTTCTTTTAAATATTTTTTCCTTTTAAATATTTTTCATTTAAATATTTTTCATTTAAATATTTTTTATTAAAATATTTTTTCATTTAACTATTTTTTCATTTAAGTATTTTTTTTATTTAATTATGTTTTTTTTTAAATATTATTTTCATTTAAATATTTTTTCCTTTAAAATTTTTTTCTGCTAAATATTTTTCATTTAAATATTTTTTTATTTAGATATTTTTTCATTTACATATTTTTTCATTTACGTATTTTCCTTTTAAATATTTTTTTTCATTTGAAAATTTCTTTTCAATATTTTTCCTTTTAAATATTTTTCTTTTAAATATTTTTTCCTTTTAAATATTTTTCATTTAAATATTTTTCATTTAAATATTTTTTATTAAAATATTTTTTCATTTAACTATTTTTTCATTTAAGTATTTTTTTTATTTAATTATGTTTTTTTTTAAATATTATTTTCATTTAAATATTTTTTCCTTTAAAATTTTTTTCTGCTAAATATTTTTCATTTAAATATTTTTTTATTTAGATATTTTTTCATTTACATATTTTTTCATTTACGTATTTTCCTTTTAAATATTTTTTTTCATTTGAAAATTTCTTTTCAATATTTTTCCTTTTAAATATTTTTCTTTTAAATATTTTTTCCTTTTAAATATTTTTCATTTAAATATTTTTCATTTAAATATTTTTTATTAAAATATTTTTTCATTTAACTATTTTTTCATTTAATTATGTTTTCTTTTAAATATTATTTTCATTTAAATATTTTCTCATTTAAATATTTTTTCTGTTAAATATTTTTCATTTAAATAATTTTTTATTTAAATATTTTTTCATTTAAATATTTTTTAAAAATATTTTTTTCATTTAAATATTTTTTTCAATATTTTTCCTTTTAAATATTTTTTTCATTTAAATATTTTTTTCAATATTTTTCCTTTTAAATATTTTTTTCATTTAAATATTTTTTTCAATATTTTTCCTTTTAAATATTTTTTTTCTTTAAATTCTTAATATGTTTTAATTAAAATATTTTTTCATTGAAATATATTTCTTTTAAATATTTTTTCATTGAAATATTTTTTCCTTTAAATATTTTTTTCATTTGAATATTTTTCATTTAAATATTTTTTTCATTTAAATATTTTTTTCATTGAAATAATTTTTCATTGAAATATTTTTTCATTTAAGTAATTTTTTATTTAACTATTTTTTTCTTTTAAATATTTTTTTAGTTAGGGCCAGGAAAAGCATTGCCCAGCCCAAGTGATTTGAAAAGAAAGATTCTAATAAAAAATAAGCGACTGAAACCAGAAGTTGAGAAACGTAAGTTGCTATACTGGCATTAGCATTAAGTTGTTAAAGGAATGGCTACATTGATAGTCACGTGAACAAATTATTGCTCATATAAGAGAAAATACTAAGTTTAGATATACTTCATCTTGAATATTTAGTACAAATCGAAACTACTGTGTTAATAAAATAATCTTTCTTAAAAAAAAAGAAAAACCGACTTTAAGAAAAATGCGTTAAAAAGTAAAAAATAATTTTTAATTTTACAAACGCATTGAAAAAATCCAATTATTTAATGTCAATTTTATACTTATTACAACTTTTTTGAAATCGGCGCCAAAACTAAAGTATGATTTTTGTAAAATGGCACCAACTTCAAAAAGTTGCAATAAGTATAAAATTGACATTAAATAATTCAATTTTTTCAATGGGTTCATAAAATGAAAAAATATTTTTTACTTTTTAGCGCATTTTTTCTAAAGTCGGTTTTCCTGTTTTTTTAGAAAGATTATTTTATTTTTCCCTTTTTAGTTTTTAATTTAGCAGGGGGCTTCACCCCCTATTGTTATTCACGAAGAAATTCAACTAACAACTTGTGCTCAACAATGTATATTGTAAAACAATCCTTATCCATGCCAATAAATGCTGGTAAAACGAAATGTCAACTTCTGTTAAACAATGAAAACAATTTTAAATCGGATAAATTGTTTGAAAAAACTCCGGTTAATCGACATTTCCGGAGATATAACAGCCGGATAACCGATTTTTTTTTTGCAGATTTTGCCTAAGTGGATTTTTCTCTATCCAACAAAAAGAGAATTTTCGAAATCGGACAATATTTTTTTTCAAACGGTCCGGTTAATTGAGAATTCCGGATAGTTAAATGCCGGATAACCGGATATTTTTTTTTTCAAATTGCTTCCAAGTGAAACATCCCCTATCCAACAAAAAAAAAGAATTGTGCAAATATCGGAATTAAAACCGAAATCCTGCGCGAACATACATAAAAAAAAATATATAACAGTCGAATCTATAACCTCTCGACTTGGCGGTTTTCATTTAAAAAATTTTGGCGGTTTTATTTTGGAGTTTCGGTTGGCGCGCTGTTCAGTCGGTTAAAAAGGATATTGATTTGTTTACATAATCGCACGAAAATTATTCAGGGAACTTCGGGAATGAATTATGAAGATAGAGTCCTAGAAGGTTAAATATGTATGCACTCTAGGAGAGGAGGATTAGAGGGGACTTGATTCGGCTACTCAAATTTACTAAATTGAGTGGTGTGGAGATATCTCAATTTAATATTGTCAATGAGACTACACTTTTAAAGATAGGTACTCAAAAATAAGTAAAATTTAGTACATTTGATGCTTCTCGTGGCTCTTAATACATAAGTTTCAATTTGGAAAAAGATATGTACTCAAAAATGAATAAAAAGCGCAGATCCTGGTCTACTTAGGCTGCATTTATAAATTCTTTCAATAAAGATCAACAATTACAACCAAGACTTACCGGGAATCGAACACACATACTCAGACACCGCAGTCTAATGTATTATACTTTGTACTACTAGGGAGACATGAAGATGTTATAAACAGAAGAAATGTTAAAAAGGTGTGCCAAAGGAATGGGAAGTAAGATAATTTGAGTCGTAATAACTCATTTTCCATTGAAACAATCGACATCAAATAATGTAGAAAACCATCTTCTGAACAACTATTTAAGTGTGTCGGGTCGTTTTGTTAACCCTCTAGTGCATAGTGCAGCATATATATTCTACACAACTTTAAAATGACCACTAGTTGCATCTATTGAGTTTTATGTTAACTATTATAGTATTGTACTTATATATATATATATAGTACTTATCTTTATAAAAATGATTGCGATAAAGGCAATCAGTTGCTTCGAGGTTGTTTTTCTAAAACTTGCTCGTGAAGTTGAAGTTTTCGAAGATTGTTTTATTAGAATAATCTGGTTCTATAAAAAATCCTAGCTAATATCAGAGGTATGTAGATTGTATTTAACTATATTTTCATACTTTTTGAAAATTATTTTAGTAATTACACATGATGTTGCATATACGCTACACAACAATTTTAATTAATTATTCAATTAAATAGGCACTTTTTTGTATATTTATTCAGCGGTACAGGGTCAAAAAGAAAATGAAAAAAAAAATTATTTCATTAAAAAAGAAAAAATCACGCACTATAGGGTTAAGATGGCTTGTACAGAAGCTGATATTAGCAATATTAAATCACACTGCTCATTTTCGAGAAATTACGGTTACTTAAATTTGAGTGCGTCATCGCTCATTTACGATGCAATTGTACCCAAAGAAAAACGAGTATGTTCAGGTACTCATTTTTAAGTAATTTTTGTATACATGTATGTAGTCTATGCTTAAATCCGGTCCTGGTTATGAATGACGATGACATTTCGTTGTTGTTCGTTACAGAGGAGCTGGAGCTGTTCCTTCGTGGCCAACTAGGCGAAGACGACGACGGGGATCCGACGACAGGCAACGAGGCGGGTGGGGCGCAGACCCCCGGTGAAGGTAAGGCTTCGATTACCACCCTACAAATTATTATTAAGAAACTCAATACCTGTAGAAAATAACAAATTTTAACGCTTTGTAGTCGAGGAAGATGAACACTTAAAAATTATTACGACCTTGCACCAAAATTTGGTACCCATTTAGCTGCAACCAACATTTGGTGCTTAGTTTCACCGTTTTACGATGCTACCACGGATACCATTTAGTGGTGAAACGTTGCACCCAAACTCATAACGTTGCAGAAAACTCAAAATTCGAGTTTTCTTAGTATTTTAGCGGAGGGTTGCCAGCTTTGCTACAAAATACTAGAAAAGTCGTCCAGAACATCCGCAAAAATTAACTGCGTGCATACGGAACTGGTGCACGATACATCTGATCGGGGTCCAAAGTCCCGAAGTCTACTGAAACCGTTGGGTGCCAGTTCAGGTGTTTCCTCGTCATCTGACCATGGTTCTAAAATAACGAGGTGCATGCATGAATGAATGTGCGTGTGAATGTGTATGTGTTCCCGGGTCTTTCCTTCGAGATAGACCCCGAACCGTCGCCAATAGCCCACTGTGCAGCTCTATTACGACGTTAATTAACCAAACCTTAGTATTTTAGTAGTAGTATTTTTGTAGCGAAGCTGGCAACCCTCCGATCGCAAGATGACAACTTTTTTAGTTTTCTTTGTCAAGTCCACCGATCGGGCTCGAACTAGGAATTCTTTGAATCATAACTGAACGCCTTTATCCACTGGACCACGGAGGCCCTTGTTCGTTGTTGTCTTTCTTGGAGGGGATTCCTTGACTTGTTGATGTAGCGATAGCGAAAATTTCGGTTGCAGTTAAAGAGGTTGAATCAATTATGGGTGAAACGTCCGCTTTTTTCCGATAATGGATTGATGGTTCAGCCTAGATTCCACCATAATATGGTGTCATTTGGTGCAGACTTCTGTTTTGCACCAAGATATGGTACATCGTTGAACTGAAATTTTTAACAGTGTAGGAACGTT
The DNA here is from genome assembly GCA_963932185.1 of Troglohyphantes excavatus. Classification (NCBI taxonomy): domain Eukaryota; kingdom Metazoa; phylum Arthropoda; class Arachnida; order Araneae; family Linyphiidae; genus Troglohyphantes; species Troglohyphantes excavatus. The sequence goes on from OZ010678.1 coordinate 42,369,247, forward strand.
CTGTTTATGAAACATTTACATCCCGTTCCTATTCTTTTTTAAAGAGGTATTCTTTAGCGTGTCATTTTTACTTTTACCGTGGATAGTAAAATCTAAAATCTTAAATTATCCTCAAAACAATTTAAATAAACTTGAATTAAGCTTAATATTCAAGGCACCTAATTTTATGCCGCTTTAAAAAAAACAATCAAATTTAGAATATAAATCGTATTTGATAAATTATTCCGTTTCTTGCTTTAATTTGAACTCATTTACATGAGACAAATGTAAGATAAAAAGACTCGTCCTTCTTGTTGTCACATAATTAGTGGGCAATAGCCCAATTGCGGCCGAAAGGAGCCGGGTTACCATATTCTTAAAGAAGACACAATTGTTTATCGCCCAGATAAAAGGTTGCAGTGGGCCGCAATTGGAACTTTCCGTAATAGTGAACTCCAACTAATTTAGATAGTTTTTGCTCTTTGGCAACACTTTCAATTTTGGATTTATTTTCATTTTGCTGTGAACTTCGACCGTTTTTTCATTTCTGCTGATGAAGGGAGATGTATCTCCCGAAACATGTCTGGATTTTATGTATTTTAATTGCGTAGTTTTAACGTTGTATTTGTATTTTAATATCATATAAATATGTTTTCCATTATGTATTTACAACAAAAATAAAGAAAAATCTATGTGTGATATTATTTTGTCTAATGGGTTCAAACAACTTACATAAATTCAATCAGGTTTCATGTGTGAATTAAGTTATATGCTCCTTAATTGAAAAACATTGCATTAATATTTTTAATTTTTCTATTGCTGCAGAAAAGAAGGTAAGCACATCCACACTATGTAGAAATTGTTTAAAAGTTATAATTTTTATACTCGTACATTTTCTCTTTCATTGCTGTTTTGTAATTTATTAGATTTTATAATTCTGGAATGCTATAAAAACTATAATCAAAACACTTAACCTGTATATCAAAATAAATAATTTGTTCCTTACCTGTCGTTTGATACTAAGTTTTTGAAAAAAATCACATATTAAGTTATATAAAATTCGAAATTAAAATTTAAACAAAAGTGGACACGCCCTCTTTTTGGAAACAGTCACTATCTTAAAATTTTAAAACTGAATTACCTAAAATAAAGCCAATATTTCGTGTACTCACTGATCCTAAATAGTTGAGAAATATTTGCGCGGGAAGACCAAAAAATTTTGAATTTACCAGTGATATCACGTTTTACAGATTTTCAAGAAATGGTCTTTTTCTATCTTTTGATACATTTTTCTCAAAAAGTATATTTCCAGTCAAAACGAATTTTTATGTATTATTAATTTAGTGTAAAATCTCCATGTTAAACCTAAATTTTAGTTGTTTTACTAGAATAAAAATATATATGTGTAAAAATATGAGTCAATAAATAAACAAAAAATTTCAATTTTCAAAAAAAAGTATGGTAATTTTTTTTTAAGTCCTTAACGAAAATTCAAATTAGGTTCATTAATTTAAATACAATATATTCTAGATAAAAAAAAGTTTGGAGATTGTATACTGAAAACTGTGTTAGAAAAGTGTACCCTATGAATTTATTAACCTTAAATCCTACAGTTATAAAATTACTCTTTTCATAATAATTATACTAAATGCAGAAAATAGTGTGATTGAATCTTGTTTATTATCATTTTCCTCTCATGTATACAAAATTCTATTCCAATTCAATTAATAGTATTGTAGTTGCATTTACAATGCTTATGATAAGCACAAAAAAATTATCCGTATTTATTCAACTGCGCGGTTTCCTTAAATTGTTTTTTGTTCAGTCTTTTCAATTACGTAACCTTATGTCAATTTTAAATTACTGTCATCACACAAAGAGAAAAAAAAATCATAAAATTTACACACGACTTTCACTCGTGATTTTGATGCAAGGGATCTATTCCAGGAGGTATCAGAAGAGCAGATGGCAATGCAGAACTACCAGTACACTGGGGCAACTACCCATGTCCACCCGTACCTGTCGGCCATGATCAACTACGCTGAGCCAATCAAGTTTCAGGGCTTCGACTTTGCTGAAGGTATTTACAAAATACAGGCTTAGCCCCCACGGAGTAAAGAAAAAGGTGGAGATGATTGGCGAGATTTCATGAGACTTAAGCACAAAAAAACGCAACCCCAAAGTAGGCACAAACAAACCCAGTTTGCAGTGATTTTTCTACGAGGGATGCATTATTCTCAAGTTAAGAAAACGCATGCTAAAACATTTAAAAATGACAATTTGTGAAGTTGTGGGAGATGCTGTACAAATTCCAAATCGATAAAGGATGCTGTTATTTCCACTTCATAGGTAAATTAAATTATAAAATAAATTATCGCCAAGTACTAGCACAAAGTAGTGCTTTGGAATAGCACCAAATACTTCGCCAGTGCCTTTTTTTTTTAAGCGATTGCTTACTTCGCATTGCAAACCGGTTAGGGGGGGGGGGGGTTCAATTCAAGCCCTCCCCATAGTGAAAGTTTCCTACCAAAAATGTTTAATATCTTAAGAAATTTATACTATATTAAATGTAAATTCCTCAGTAATTAACACATTATTGATAATTAACAACTAATTGCTAATTAACATAACTGCTAATTATTAATTACTAATTGCTAATTAATATAACTGCTAATATTAATTACTAATTAACATTATTTTTTTATACAAATACAAATACTGACGACCAACAACAGGCTCAAGGCCCAACAATGTTGGTCCATCTAGTACCTCCTGACTATCCCCCAATCCATATCTAACGTCTTCTTAAAATCCTTTATTCCTTTACAATTAACAATATTCGTTTGCAAATTGTTCCATTTGTCTATTACCCTATTATAGAAATAGTGTTTTCTTCCTTCCGGATTGAAATGGGATTTGTTTAACTTAAACCCATGTAAAATATTCAAGGAATGGAACTAGAGCCTGCCTCCATTTTTGAATTGCTACGCAACTGCTACCAACATTATCAATCTAGCACGGTAATAAATTATATATACATAAAGGGTGGCTGTTTAGAAACAACGCAATAAGTTATAGAAAGTATTTGAAATTTTAATTTCCAACTGCAGCTATATCGACTCAACCGGAACCTAAACGATTTATTTTTTCTGAAGTTTTTTTTTCTGTTGATTTGCAATGTTTTTTATTCGATGTGTGTAATGTCACACTTGCTGCAACTCCCCCCCCCCTTGTCATAAATTAAACTAGCTCCAGAAATTTAAACATTGAAACTATTGTCACTGGCAAAAAAAAAATATATTAGAACTGGGGACCAATATAATTTATTTTTTAAATTTCTAATTTAAAATGAACGGTTTAAACCAACAATAAGAAATCCTCTTTCAAAATCTTTTTATGATTTCAAGTGCAGGTTCAGTCTCCACTTACTCTTCTTGTTGTTTCTGTTTCAGAAAAGAACATTCACCACAATATGTCCTCCTTTGCCGAGACAGCCGCTCTTGGCTACTTGAAATCCCAAGCCATCGAATTTGTGAAGTATCCTTTGAACTTTTTTAAAATTATGAAACGTTTTTCAATTTTGTTACTTTTGATAATCAAAAGACTGAATAATTTGCGCTGTTAAGTATGACCAATATTAATTTTTTTGCAGACTTTGTACGGCTCTCTGAGTGATTAAGAAAAAGAAATATACAATTGAGATAAGAAAAAATTCGTTTAATCGGTTTCTCCCCTGAAAATATTTGAACCTTGTACACCACAAAATCCTTTTTTCTTTCTATTAATCTTCCTACATCAAATATAAAGTAACAAAACGTTTAATTATACATTTTTAGGTAAACTGAGACCCAAAAAAAGGGATTGTGGGAAAAGCAAATGGGCGGAACTCCCACGCTGTCCAATGGAATGGCTACGCAGCAAAATTATGATGACGCAAGAGTGACGCCATCTTGCTGGACAGAGATGCGAATGCTTTGAGAACTATACCACGAAACCCACACGTAGAATTTGTCTGTTCCATATGGGCACCTTTTTGTAAATAACTAATTCTAATGTAATATTGTAAATTATCCTCTAGAGGATTTAGATGTTTATTGGTCCTTAGTGATGTCTCCCTTTAAAAATCCTTAGTGATGTTTCGCTTAAAAAAATTCGAACCATTATAAGTTAAACATTTACTTTTTACTGCTCTGTATCTGTCTAAATAAATCAAGCAGAGCCATACAATTTTGAGGGAAGGCGCATATGTACATGCTTTCATAAACATCAAAATTATATATATATATATATATATATATATATATATATATATATATATATATATATATATTTAATATTAGTTAATCCTTTCTTCCACTTTTCCCTTCAAAAGATAAATTACAGTCTATTCGCTGCGCCAAAGTCACAAATTTCATATATTTTCTGTTAACTCCCACCAACAGTTATAACAAGCGACAAATGAGTCGGATATATCCGAAAGGCACCAGAGCTGATTCCAGCAATTATATGCCACAGGTAAGTTTTCTATAATTCTATATAATAATAAAATGAGGAAATATTTTTTTTCGTTTAGCCCACCAAAAATAGCAATATACCTTTTCAGGGTTAAAATTTTATTCGTATCGCGATTAACAAACTGAAAATGGTTAATAAACTTACAATATTAGTTAATAAACTTACAATATTACTCGGATAACACTCCAATCTACAAAATAGAGACATCATATGTATAAATCAAGGAAATGTCATCGCTATGAAAGTGTCGTTTTCTACATTTCATTGAATAACTCCTCGAGTTGGTTTACTAGCAGCAATATGGCCCCCGTACATTCTCTGTCCGAGCTCTTTCGCAACTAAACAACTGTTTAAATTCTTGAAGATACATATTGATAAAAGATTAGCGGTGCCATCAAAGATAATAAAGGGGAAAAAATAGATCCTAGTCCGCGCAGTACCCCACAAAAAAAGCCATCAGCGCAATGCATCTTGGGATATTGACTGCAGTTTCGTTATGCGCAGAACAGGAAAACCGGTCAGAGCGCACAAAAGAACTCATCGGCGCAATGCATCTTGGGATACAGATTGCTACGCAGAACCGGTTGGCTATACTCCATATTCTGGTACTCTTAGGGATTCTCCTTTCCATTCTCTCCTCCTTGATTGCCATTGAAATAGAATATTTGCGGTTGTTGTTTTTTCCCCTTTTGAAAGTACTAGGTTATTTTTAAATCTAATTTCCTGTATGGGGATGTGGCACAGAAACATCCTGCGGTATTGGCTTCATTTCATTGAGACTAGAAATCCTTGTATCAGTTCAGATAGATCCACGAATGAAAAGTGTGCTGATTTTTTTCTTTTATTGCGGAATTTCCATTTCAATACGTATATAGTTATTTGTTTAATTAATACTAAAGAACCAGTATACGACATGAATTATAAGCAAATTTACAATTATACAGATAACAATGTTTTTATACATTTAAAATATAACAGTAATATATCAATTAGGGAAAAAAAATATTTAACTCTACATAAACGTGGGAAAGTTCTATTTGAAGTTAAACGCCAAATCCCAAGAATTAATTTCTGCTATTGCACAAGGATTTTCTTTTCATTTATAATTTTTATAGATTTTATTTGAATTGGTTTCACCGCGAATGTTGTAGATCTTCTGGAATGCCGGATGTCAGATGGTGGCGCTGAACTTTCAAACATCCGACTTGCCGATGCAGCTGAATCAAGGGAAATTCGAATACAACGGCGGATGCGGGTGAGCACTGAAAACTGTATGCTTCAATACGCTTCAACCCCGTGCTTCAAGAAACAAGACCTCTAGAAGATTTAGCTCTTTATTAGTCCTTAGTGATGTCTCCCTTTCATTTATTGAGGTGCCAATCCATCTTCATGGATTTAACACTAGCTCATCATTCCAATTCGACCATTCTAGTTCGAGTCCTGAAAATGCCAATATAGTGTCTATCCACACAAGACCTTTCTAGTTCCAGTCATTAAAATATCAATATAGTGCCTATCCACAGAAGACCAATCTAGTTCCAGTCCTTAAAATGTCCATATAGAGTCTCTCTACACAAGACTAATCTAGTTCCACAAATGTCATTATATTATATTGCACTCACAAACGTCATTATATTGCCTATCCACATAAGACCACTTTAGTTCCAGTCCTGAAAACGTCAATGTAGTGTCTATCCACGGAAGACCAATTTAGATCCATTCTTCAAAATGTCAATATAGTGCCTACCCACATCCAGTGCTCACAAACGTCATTATATTGCCTATCCACATAAGACCAATCTAGTTCCAGTCTTCAATAACGTCATTATAGTGCCTATCCACACAAGACCATTCTAATTCCAGTCCTTAAAATGTCAATATAGTGTCTATCCAGAGAAGACCAATCTGGTTTCAGTTCTTTAAAAAGGTTTTATTTAATGCCTATAAACACAACACCAATCTAATTCCAGTCCTCAAGAACTTCATTATATTGCCTATCCACACAAGATCATTCTAGTTCTAGTCCTCAAGAACTTCATTATATTGCCTATCCACACAAGACCAATCTAGTTCCAGTCCTCAAGAACTTTATTATATTGCTATCCATAGAACCTGAAGCGGAAACTATTATATGTATAAATATCCAATTGCTTTAGGCTCAACTTAAGTTGTCCCCGAGTATAGATCCATTCTTCAAAATGTCAATATAGTACCTATCCACACCCAGTGCTCACAAACGTCATTATAGTGCCTATCTGCGCAAGTTCAATTTAGCTCCAGTCCTCAAAGGTCATTTTAGTGCCTATCCACACAAGATCATTCTAATTCCAGTCCTGAAAATGACAATATAGTGTCTATCCACAGAACCTACATCCCTAGTTTACCCATTCATAACTTTCTGAAGGTACCTGCTGAAACCGGATTTCATGCGTCGTCGGGACAAGACCTTCGATCCTTTTGCCGAGTCCCCCGTGGACGGCGTGATTGCCGCGGAGTGCTCCGTCCGGGTGATATCCGGCCAGTTTTTGTCCGACAAGAAGGTCGGGACGTACGTCGAGGTGGACATGTACGGACTGCCCACGGACACCATACGGAAGGAGTTCCGTACCAGGATGGTGCCGGCCAACGGCCTCAATCCGGTCTACAACGAAGAGCCGTTCACGTTCAGGAAGGTGAGCGTAATATAATATTGTATATTAATAATCATGTAATAAACCCGAAACTTTTAATATATTCTTTTTTAAATATTCTTTGAAATATTTCAAATAGTTTTCTTTTATTTTGATTTTTTGTTACGTTCTTAAATTGCAACAAAAAAAGTCCAGTAGATCGTATTCCAGTCTCAGTTAAGATGCATCTGCAAAGTTTCACTTCATTCCAAGAGTCGTTTCAGGGTTTATCACTAACAAACAACACACTTTCCTATTGCATAAAACCAAACTATTTGTCTCTTCCTATTCGTGTACCTTTTACTACCCATGCTTTTAAAAATATCAAAGGTTCTATTCCTATCTTAACATAATGATTGTCGTAGAATCTATAATCTGTCAATCTGTCTGTGGCACGCAAAACATCTTCTTCCTCTGCACGAAAATGTCTAAAATTTTAAACATAAGTACTATTCAACATCTAATTGTGTCCTAAGACCCGGAATTTAAAAATTTTAGTTAGTGTTTTTTTTACTTAATATTTAAAATTTCCATTGAACAGAAATCGTAGGGCCGTAGTGTGGGAGAACCAAGGAGTAAAGGAAAAGGTGGAGATGATTTGGCGAGATTTCATGAGACGCAAGTTAGCAACCCCAAGCTAGGCACAAACAAACCTACTTTGCAGTGGTGTTTCTACGAGGGATGCATTATTTTCAAATTAAGAAAACGCATGCTAAAACTTAAAAAATGACTATTTGTGCAGTTGTAGGATGCAGTACAAGTTCCAAATCGATAAAGGATGCTATTATTTCCACTTCGTAAGTAAATTAAATTATAAAATAAATTATCGCCAAGTACTGGTACAAAGTAGTGCTTTGGAATAGCGCCAAATACTTCGCCAGTTCCTACTTTTTAAGCGATTGCTTACTTCTAATTGCAAACCTAAAACCGGTTTGCAATGTGAAGTAAGCAATCGCTTGATCGCACCTCCACCTTCTTCTTTACTCCGTGTAGAGAACTAACTGCGCATGCGTTATGTAGGTATCAGGAAAGGAATGAACTAAGGGGGGAAAACTAAGGATGCTTCTGCAGATTTGTTGGTAGAGAGTTGCAACTCGGAACAAATGGTCTAGGGTTCAAATCCCGATGGGGACTACTCTATATTTTAATATATATTCCTTAACGGGTTCCCAGCAACGCAGGACCACACATCTAGTTTTAGATAAAATGGACATACAAGGTCAATCACATTCTTCCTTTGTACATCATTTATTCCGCAATCACGAAGACATACACATCATCTAACAATCATTACACTAAATCCACAAGCATTCTTTTCCATTTTTAATCTATTTCAGGAGTTTCGATTTTCCGTAAGTACCGGTATTTAGAATACATGTCTTGATTTCCAGGTGGTATTGCCGGATCTTGCAGTTTTAAGAATAGCGGTTTATGATGAAAATAGCAAGATGCTCGGTCAGCGAATCTTACCTTTAGATGGATTGCAGGCAGGTAAGATTCTCTAATGACTTGATATGTTGTGTTTTTTATTTTAATTTTTCAAATAATGTGAAAAGTGCAGGATGGTCAGAAAGTCCGATTCAGATTAAAATATTTTTTTACCATAAAATCAAATAGTGGGGGAAAGAGACTAAAATATACTTCTCATGATGTAAAGTTTTTTGATTTTTTTTTTTTTTTTTTTTGTAAATAAAAATAAATTAATTTAATTACAAATTTTGACATAGATGGCGCTGCACTTAAAAACATCAGAAAAAAGCGTAAAAATTTACAAGAAAAACAGTTATAAATAATTAATTTTATTATAATAAGTTACAGAGCATTTATTTTGAACTCATTTGTAATGTTGGTTTTGGTTTAACAGTACCAACCAACGCAAGTTGCTTTTCTCTTTGAGGCGTCATTTCTGCATGACAATTTCGAAACTAATCTGAAAACCACCAGTAACGCGTGTATAAACCAAACATAGGAACCCAGTAGCGATATGTAGCAAAGTCTTGAACTCTCTGATTTTAATAATATATTACTTGCAACTAATTGACTTGCTTAAGTTTGTATGCTTTTTCTGATATTTTTAAAATTATAGCGCCATCTATGTCGCAACTTTGAACTATTTTTTTTTTATTTGCTTAAAGAAAACTTTACATTTTGAGAAGCATTTTAGTTCAAACCGTATTCTTTCTTACGCTAATTGCCTGATTTATATTAAATTTTAAAATATACCGTTGACTTTTGGATCATACTATATATTTAATATTGGTGTAATATTATGTGTTTGGATATTTTTTTGTCTGCTTTCAGGATATCGCCACGTGTCTCTCAGAACTGAAGGAAACTTCCCTTTGTCACTGTCTATGCTCTTCATATGCGTGGAGCTCAAAATTTACATTCCAGATGGATTAGGAGGTGAATACTTTTTACATGCTCCGACACTACCTACCTCTATTTTTAGCAATAGGGGATAAATGACCTACCATCGTTTAGAGGAATTTGATCCGCCACGACCATGTTGACCATTAATGATTTTTTTACAGCGTGGAGGGGGGAATGAGTAAAATATCGGGCATATGCCTACCTGTATAGCCACTGTAACTTCAATTGTAATAGACGAGACGTGGAAGAGTGCATGCTGAAATTTTAAAAAGAACTGCAAAATCTACAATACCATTTGCTGAGTTGACAGTTTAAACTATTTGTGCGAAAAGTGTGTGGAATGGAAAGCGACGATCTGTCGAAAATTTCACTGTAAAGTCAAAATATCACATTACGTACCAATTGCGGCATAGGAAATCCGAATGTGTAGAAAGTTCAGTACAAGACGATCAAAGTTATACCTTGGCTGTGGAAATGAGAGGTGCATGTAAGGCGAAGTGGATCGTAACGAATACATGACTGTAAGAAAAACGTGCGTAAGCCAATACCGAGAAGTCTAAACTTATGTAAAGTGCGGAGAGATCTAGAGCTTACCAAAGACAAAAAACGAAGCAGGCATGCGTGCGAAGTATTCACTGCCCATACCTTACTGCACATTGCGGACCTGACTTTTATGCCCATACATACCATACACCTCTCAAAATATTAAGAAATCAGTTCCGGGTAACTGAACATGTAAGGTGAAATGGACCATAACAAAAACATACGTAAAGAAATTGGTTCCGGGTAAGTGCGGCATGTAAAACGAAATGGACCGTAACAAAAACATAACCGTAATAAAAACATGTGTAACGATATTGGTTAGGAAAGAATGGACGTAACGGAAACATGACTGTAACAAAAACGTGCATAGCAAAATTGGTTCCGGGTAAGTAGGGCATGTAAAACGAAATTGACCGTAACAAAAACATGACCGAAATAAAAACATGTGTAGCGAAACTGGTTAGGAAATAATGGACGTAACGAAAACATGACTGTAACAAAAACGTGCGTAGCGGAATTGGTTCCGGGTAAGTAGGGCATGTAAAGCGAAATGGACCGTAACAAAAACATGACCGTAATAAAAACATGTGTAACGAAATTGGTTGGGAAAGAAAGGACGTAACAGAAACATGACTGTAACAAAAACGTGCGTAGCGAAATTGGTTCCGGGTAAGTGTGGCATGTAAAATGAAATGGACCGTAACAAAAACATGACCGAAATAAAAACATGTGTAGCGAAACTGGTTAGGAAATAATGGACGTAACGAAAACATGACTGTAACAAAAACGTGCGTAGCGGAATTGGTTCCGGGTAAGTAGGGCATGTAAAGCGAAATGGACCGTAACAAAAACATGACCGTAATAAAAACATGTGTAACGAAACTGGTTAGGAAAGAATGGACGTAACGAAAACATGACTGTAACAAAAACGTGCGTAGCGAAATTGGTTCCGGGTAAGTAGGGCATGTAAAGCGAAATGGACCGTAACAAAAACATGACCGTAATAAAAACATGTGTAACGAAATTGGTTGGGAAAGAAAGGACGTAACAGAAACATGACTGTAACAAAAACGTGCGTAGCGAAATTGGTTCCGGGTAAGTAGGGCATGTAAAACGAAATTGACCGTAACAAAAACATGACCGTAATAAAAACATGTGTAACGAAACTGGTTAGGAAAGAATGGACGTAACGAAAACATGACTGTAACAAAAACGTGCGTAGCGAAATTGGTTCCGGGTAAGTAGGGCATGTAAAACGAAATGGACCGTAACAAAAACATGACCGTAATAAAAACGTGTGTAACGAAATTGGTTAGGAAAGAATGGACGTAACGAAAACATGACTGTAACAAAAACGTGCGTAGCGAAATTGGTTCCGGGTAAGTCGGGCATGTAAAACGAAATGGACCGTAACAAAAACATGACCGTAATAAAAACATGTGTAACGAAATTGGTTAGGAAAGAATGGACGTAACGGAAACATGACTGTAACAAAAACATGTGTAACGAAATTGGTTAGGAAAGAATGGAAGAAGTAACGAAAACATGACTGTAACAAAAACGTGCGTAGCGAAATTGGTTCCGGGTAAGTAGGGCATGTAAAACGAAATGGACCGTAACAAAAACATGACCGTAATAAAAACATGTGTAACGAAATTGGTTAGGAAAGAATGGACGTAACGAAAACATGACTGTAACAAAAACGTGCGTAGCGAAATTGGTTCTGGGTAAGTAGGGCATGTAAAACGAAATGGACCGTAACAAAAACATGACCGTAATAAAAACATGTGTAACGAAATTGGTAGGAAAGAATGGACGTAACGAAAACATGACTATAACAAAAACGTGCGTAGCGAAATTGGTTCCGGGTAAGTAGGGCATGTAAAACGAAATGGACCGTAACAAAAACATGACCGTAATAAAAACATGTGTAACGAAATTGGTTAGGAAAGAATGGACGTAACGAAAACATGACTGTAACAAAAACGTGCGTAGCGAAATTGGTTCCGGGTAAGTAGGGCATGTAAAACGAAATGGACCGTAACAAAAACATGACCGTAATAAAAACATGTGTAACGAAATTGGTTAGGAAAGAATGGACGTAACGAAAACATGACTGTAACAAAAATGTGC